>JAAPAO010000523.1:0-25485 GCA_013115145.1 Perkinsus chesapeaki
CCTGAGGCATTGGACTTGGCGTCCGGGCTTCAGGTTTGGCCTTCTCCCATACTCCCGCGCCTTTGGGATTTCACCCCTCCCATTTAGTGACATTTCCATGGAATTATAGTGACAGCGCCTGTTTGTGCCAGTATGGTCACCAGCATCGTAGAGAAGCGTGCGCCAAGATGATCGATTATATGAGACTGCTTTCCGATGATGATGCTGTTTCATAGGGTTATACTATATGGGTAACACACAGTGCTGTGAATCTGCCCCTCGTAAACCAACAGGTGACGGAAGTACCTTGCCGGACTCCAAGAAACCAGTTAAATGCTACATTCAAAAAGCCGGACCGTAGGATCGAACCCGGGCGGGATTATTATTAGATCAGAAGGCCGTCTCAGTTACTCCCCGAATTACAAAGCCTTTACTAACGAAAACTTAGAGTGGATGGAGTTCGTCAAGAATACATCGGGTGCACTAAAGTCACGGTCAAAATCTGGCCAAGGCACAGCAGCCGACGACAGGCTTTTCACCCTGTATGGCATTCGTCCATCTAGTTGTTGAATTTTCCCCTCAGTGAGAAGTTCGTCGATTGCCCTGGTGGCACTCGGGAAACCTTAGGCAGCATAGAAATAGCCTCACCAGACGTCACAGTGTCAGAGAACGACACTGATTGGACAGCTCTGACCAAAGCGCGCGTTATGGACAAGTCAGGTTCCACCACAGCCAAGGCAAGTCGCTAATGATGAGTTGATCAATACGGCGTTACAGGTCGAAGTGAAATCCAATGGCCATGGAACCGACAGTATCAGCGCGGCCCAACTGAGCGTTAAGGTTAAGTGTGGCAAAGATCAGAAACATGACAGCCTGCGTAAGAATGTTTTTTGCTGAAGAATGTGCAACTGTTCTCATTGCAGAGGTCGTCGATTCCAGTGACGCCAATAAGCGAGCTTACACTGTCACACATCGCTACTTTACTTTTACATGTTCCGAGTTCCAGGAAGGAGTGTCGAGTGATGATTTCAGAATCGGTATCCCTACTGTTTAATATCGGCTAATTGTATTATCAGATTTGGAAACTTCTCCCGGTCCGGACGCTTACGATGGCAGCGTTATCATGTTGGCCTTTATCGTGGCATGTACAGCCAGTAAGACAGCCGAGTTACGAATCATAAGGATATTGCCGGATTAGGGCCGACCGATCAACTTCGCAAAGCTGTGGCGTCGGCCATCGAATCAATTATAGAGGAGAGTCCTGAATAGTCCTGTTTGATCATGTTCTACCAAGTGTGTTATGCTAAGTGTTCTGCTGCTGCTGCTCTGTCGCGTTGAGTTATTATGACTTTGACACGCAAGACAACTACGTTATAAATATCACACAGCCATATCCTTTCAATAGACAGCCACTAGGGAATAAATATTGCAAACTAGTGAACTTGGGAGTATCCTCTGAAAATGGCATTATCATTGAAGACGAAATTAAATGCCCCAATCACTCACACAAAATAATACTCGGACAACCGTTGGTGAAGGGCTCGGCGAGCAACATGCCAAAGTTAGCATTTGAATAATGCATATTCTCATAATTATACATCGGATGCAGCTTCGTATTGTCAGTGGCTCGATAAAGCCCGACCACTAGTTCAATTCGCAGACGCTGCTATGGCCAGCGGGGACGATCTCCGTTTCTTGCTATCTGCTTTATTGACGGACTCTTCTCGTTTCTTCTTCTCGCGGTCGGCTTGATCCAGCAGGAAGCTCTGCACCTCAGGAACTTGAGCATGCTTCTTGAAGAGCTCATCGTCCGAAATCGGCACGAATTTCTCGTCAAGATACTTAACGAATCGAGTCCGATAGTATTCGGGGGGCTCCGTGTCAATCTCATGGAAGCATCTAACCGGCGAAGTATTCCCAAATTCACAGCAGAGGCTCCACGGCGGCACCTTACCCTATGGTGTACTTCTTCATTAACCTAGCAGCCCGTTTCTTCAATGTGTATTGCTGCAGTATATCAATTATACCAACGTAATAAACCATGCAAACGCCTAACTTCAACACAGTAAGGATTAAAACAGGCAATAAATTGCCGACCTCGGTCATCATCCCAACCAGGAACGCCTCCTTGATATAATTCAAACAAGCGACTACGTGGTGCTACTGATGTAGGTGAGGTGGGAGTAGCAGGAGCGGACGATACCTGACAGACTTCTGTAAAGAGAATATCCTAATAAAAGTCCAGGACTCACCACAATGGCTGCCGCGACCTGGTCGGCGTCTACCAATGCTTTAACGGCAGCAATATCTAAAAGAGCGGCAATTACCATGCCACCAATCACCGAGGAGGAGGAGGAGATGATGCAACACTTACCTGTGGTTTCATGTATACCTAATATAAGGGAGTAATCCATGATGCGATGCTTCATGAGAAATTCAGTATCGTAAACAATGGCAGATTTGATCGCTGCACAGAGGACCTGTTCAAATCAGCATCTGAACCGCGAAGCATCTTAATCGTCTTACTTCTGGAAGCATAACAGTTTGTCCAGAAAAGTTGAGATCCTTGAGAACCTTGGGTGACGGCGGGCTATTATCCTGGCCACTGTCATGTCCACTAAGTTGCCCGTTATTCTGTCCAGCCGCTGGCGCGACTAGCTCACTGGAATTCTGAGCGACGTACCTGCGCAGGCGAGTTGAGAACATCCGGCAGTGTTCTAACGAACCTGTCTTCGGTGGTTCCTTTCAAATCATATTTCCGTTGACATGACAGGCCTCCGAAAATGTTATTCATAACAACAAACCTAGTACCTTCAATAGCAGCAAAATGGCAGTCAGTTGTAATAGCGGAGCGAAGCGTAGGCTACTTACTTCGTTTGAAGCCTTGCAGCTTGATCTTAAACAGGGCAAAAAAGCGACATAATATGGAATTGGAATTCCTAAGAGAATTGCCGGATCTCCACGGTAGTTGTCGCTGCTGCTGCTGCTTACTTGATGAAATGTTTAAGATAATCTCCGGCAATATTTTGCAGTAGAATTGACTCCTTCCTGGAGATCGACTTCAGCAAGTATCTAAACCGCGCGTCGCTTAATTCTCTTTCAGCCAGCCAGGCTGCACTAGGTCTACTTGGAATCGCTGGTGAACCAAAAGATGCTGCCGGACTTGCCAGCATCGCCGGTTCCGGTTTGAGTTCGCAGAGGGTGATCACAGAGGGACGACACCAACTCTGCATCAGTCACCCCGAACACTCTGAATAGAATACACTCCCATCCTCGGCAGACTGCCTATCTCACCGTCGGAGCTTCGCGAACGTCTTTCCCTTGTACGTACTGAAGTCAAATGTAGGCAAAATAGCCTTGGACTCAAACCGGGTTTGGCTCTTCGCTCCAAGAGTAGCAACCTGACATCGCGGCAACTTCCGTCGGCCACCATTATCACCCTACCGATGCCCTATACTGTTTGGTCACAGTGCCACCAGCTTGATGAACGGCAGTCGCCCCTGGTGACAGCACCCCTCGGATACCTAGAGGCCGTCTCTATACCACTACGCCCTAATCGGTACCTTTTTGCACCAGAAACGACAACTCTGCCGTCGATCTCGCCGCTCCCGGCTGGCCACGGTGTATTCCCGGAGACATATCGCTCGAATCTTCCCTTTCTCGATGCCCAGGCGAGTGCGACCCACTAGTCTTATCCGCCAATTGCACCGAGCCCAGCATGGGCTCGCCGGTAGAGCCCATCACAGCTGACGAAGCTGGGTCCACTTGGCTCAAATTAGCTGACAGACGGGAGTCGCTCATATGAACCTAGGAGCCGAAACCAAAATCACCGCCACTTCCATAACTCCGTCACGCGCACCATGAGCATCTTGTGTTGTGGCAAGGAATCTCCTCGACTCAGATTTTTCCCACCCGTCGAATACGACCGTTGGCCCGCCTCGCCCCCATGGGTGCTCGCTCGAGGCCGAGCATTGGACGGCGAAACACTCGGCTGGGCATCCTCAAAGCGAATGTCATTCAAGTGAACGTCGCCCTCCGAAAAAACGTCTTCCTGCTCGAGCCGCTGCTGCTGCTGTTGCCCTTCTCGTGATGATTCAGTCATTAAAACTACAGGAACTGTCTTCTCAGTACTGCCATATGGCCTGTCTACTCAGTCCTCCTCTACGGTATTTCACCGAATCATATAAGGAATACACTATTCAACCGACCTTACGGGTCGGCTCGTGCGACCGAAATGCGGCAGAATTTTCTCGTTCTTGGCAACTTATGGAGTCGGGCACGTGAACCTATCCCTGACGCCGGTTTCCCTTCATCAGTTGTACCCCAAAGCTCCCTCACGTCCCCATAGATAATTCACTCTTTAAGTGGAATGTTGAGTGAAAATGAGTGTTTTCCCTTTTCGCTAGATATATCCCCACATCACATTCTACCCAAACTCTATACACTTTGCCACTAAGTGAAATGGAATTATAGTGTAGCAACCAGAAACGTAAGGCGGCGAAAACCACTTACGCCTTACTACAGCAACTCAATCTCAAGCCTTTTTAACTTCCCCCTTTGTGGTCACCAACACCACAGTAAGCATACAGCCATTCACATCCGACCTCCCCAAAGTGGCCTCTTCATTCTTCTGCAACATCTCCTTTACACTACGTCCAGGTGGCGGCACCAACTCTTTAAGATCGAACGCAGAAAGGCCGATGCCTTCCCAGTTCGCCACCAACGCTAGTAGGTCCTGAAAATACCATTGGCACCAATTGGAGATACACTTGACTATCGCCAATTGTTCTCAAAGGAACAGTTTATCTTATAGCCCATCTACGGCGACCGTCTAAACCACGGGCGTATGAGTGATGACAGACCGATAATGGCAATGCAATCGAATAAAGACCGATATAAACCTTTCTCAAGAAACCAGTCACTACGCCTCCTAACCCCTCAAGTTTTAATCCCGTGAAACAGCTTATGTAGAGAGACCATTCCAAACTACGATATCAAACCGGGTATGCCATACCGCATTCCCCCCGTATTACCCCAAGCCGCTGTTCTTTGCCCAACACTGCCTTCTTCCTTTCCCCATTACTAGTCCTAATTCCAATTCTAACAACATCTTTAGCTCCTTCCACAGGCAGACTAGGCATTGCCGGCACCGCCTCCTTTGTCTCCTCGCTGCTAGACTCCATTTCAACACTACTGTCAGACTCAGGGGATGAAGGAGTAGTCGAAGAGGGCTTCGATGATGACGTCTGTCAACAACAAAGACTCGTAGCCCTCATAGCCCGTGGTTGTTAAACTAAAGGTCCTTCCGAAATTCCGTGACAACATTTTAGGATCGATATCTATGCAGTGCATCAGAAGCAACTTCCAAAGAATCTTCTAAACATTGGCCCCGCTATAGGTGGAAATAGTGGCGTTCCCCCATTTCGGGCGTCCTGGTTACCGTGGTGCAATTTATTTTTCTGATTTCGGGGTAAAATAATATAAAACATGAGCACTTGTTTTATATATCCGAAACGGATGATCGAGCAAGCCGAGCGTCCAACTAGGATTCTCATGTGACAGCCTATCCCCCACCTTACCCCAGAGCTCTGATGATGGTGGCGCCTCCTAGTCGGAGGCTGCTTGTCAAAATCGTATCGATCAGTGAAGTCAGTCATCTTCTGGAGGGCCTCAACCGCCTGACCAGCCAGCGTACCCCGACGAGCATCCACACCGTTACGAGGTATTACATCCTTAGCAAACTTACTAACGTCCCACTCTTCACATTTCCTTCCGGTCCTCGGGTCCAATACATGCACAAGAGGCAGCGAAGCCTGAGCCCATCGTAGATAATTTCGTGGCGCGCGACAGTCTAGCTTAACCTGGTCTAGCCCCTTGCAGTAGTAGCTAAGATACTGCACTGCTTCAGCTTCCTCTTTTGATCTCTGCCAAAGTATGAAACTAGTCTTGAGCAAATCCTGTACCATCGACTGCTTCCAGATATCCCTGAAGAGACCAAACCAGTCCGCAGGATTCTCTATTATTTCTCAACAAAGCCACATGCAATCCTCTTATCCAAAGGATTATGGAGGGCAGTGCTGAAGACCCTATAATTTTACAGCCACTCAGATACTGGAAGTTTCAATAAAATCGACTGGGAAAGCCAGGTAGAACTACAGACCCTTTTTAGGTATCCGTAAGTATGTGTAACTTTTCTAGTAGCAGAAGCCAAAGCCATTATTACCTATTTAAACTATGACTGAGGAAGTTCTCATTGTCCTGTATATTCACTATAAGCCATCGCTTCTCAGCTCTCGCCTTTTGAAGCACCTCCGCAAACGGCAGCGGCGAAGAGAGCCCTTTAGGCAGATTGAATAGATTCATAAATGCTGAACATCACGCACTCCTCCATATCCCAGGCCCAGTAGTACCTTTCTCGCCATCGTTCGCAGCCGAGTCAGGCTCACCGTCGCTGCCCTGGTCATCATCATCGTCCTCCTCCTCAAAATAGAACTCCTCATTCTCCGCTTCATCTCCCATACGTGTATCTCCATCACCAGTGCTGCCTCTTTGACCATCCGGAGAAGCGACTCTCACATAACTGAACACCACGACACAGTGAGCCGTCACAGCGTGCCATCGACTACTACCTGATATTCCCCCCGACCGAGCCCCTGTTGCCCGGCACGGATCCGGTAGGCGAGGACAGCAACGTATCCCGAAATGCAGGTATCGCTGCCCGAACGTCTAAAGGGAAGTTCTATGGAATTGCAGTTGCCTATGCGGGGAGATATTCCAACGACATAAGGGGTTCCATCCCACCTCACGGGCGCATCCTATTCGTAATGGAAATGATTAGGGATTTCATCAAGCCCTACGTACGTGTTCTAATCCATCATATCGTACTCCCTTAATCTTAATGTCAGTTTAAACCCCTAAAGCAAAGAGCACTGCTGCTCCACTTCAAGGATCCTATCATGGCGCATTCTCCACTAAAAACCCCGGTACCACGCGGCACGCACTACTGAAGCAAAGCCTTCACGAACACCTTAATTACTGTGCCTCACCCGACGGAAACATCGCTTTATCATAAGCACCTATCATTACTATCTTTACTGCCCTCCGTTGCCAAATGCGTATCCCTACACACCTAGCCACCCTCTACTACTTTCCTCTGGTACTGCTGCACCTCCAACACCAACATCAAAGTACAACGACGCTGCCCTATCCAAGTTGCCTCCAGCCATCTCGATATACTGTCTGGCCTCTGATGCCGTTGGGCAGCCGGTAAGACCCATGAACGACGCAACCGAGTCGTCGATCGCATCACTTGACCCTGAGGCGGACATTAGTACAACTAATTTAACTTCGAAGTAGGGAGTGAGCTCAAGAGCAATTGGAGAATAATTATCCAATCAAGTAATTATTCGTAACGAACTACTCATTGTGTCGCATCGCTGTCCTTGAGGACTCCCTATCAACCAGTAATGCCTGCCTCCTCGGTCCCAGTCGGTGAATGAGACGGCGCACGGTGGTGCTGAAAATTCAAGTCTCCGATGCTTTCTACTGAACGGATATGAAAGGAGTCGTTCGCAAAAGGAATCAGATTCGTACTCTTTTTCAGTGGTTCACACTACTAATATACATATACTATAATATACTATACTATATATGTATAGCTTTTACCGCGGCGTACTACCGCACAGCAGCAGCTTATCATCCATCAGCTACTACCAGATACATCCTCCATCCCAGCCAACCAACCCTCTACCCTTAGACCCTATCAACATCAGTCATATCTTCGCTCACAGAAACACGTTATACCCTAACCGCCGCTAAGCGGAGTAATTAACAACATCATAAAGTACTGTAATCATGCGGTAATCACAACAGATCCAGCGACCGAGGGACCTCTCGGGACCAATGTGTCAGCCATAGACGGTCCTACTAACTCGGCCATTCGATCATACCTGCGCAATGGCACTCCGTACTGGGCATAGGCCAATTACTACCAAGACTTTATTTTAGTATTCTCCCACATAAGCCTCTCGGTTGTGAATCCCTCCACAGACCGCAGCACACCATACACATTGAAGTCCGCAGTACACGGAGATGCCCCACCGAGGAAGCTGATCCAGGCAGGTTCAGCGCGGCGGTGGCGGCGCCCACCAAGCCCAGGCATCACCTGTTGTCTCCCATCTGCTCTACCATCATATCCAAGGCTTCATACAGCGCCTCTCTCTCCTCTCCTTTTGGTAAATGGTACTTCTTCCTTCTAGCACCCGACACCATCATCATTACGAATGTGCCACTCCAATAGACGGCCATCTTAGAGATGTAACCGAATTCCTTATGGGTTAAAAGATAATCAAAAGTCTCCATAGACTCCTTCAGATTCCTGTATATATTGATAACGATCAGCTGCACCTGGACACCAAGCCGATGCCATACAACAACCCCACTAATTACCAAACACTGATCTGCCCACCGCACCCACTGCTCTTCGATGCTCATCTCAGCATCGGATTTAACTGCAACGACATGCCTTTCACGCCGCCGCCGCTGACATCACTACCTTCCTCGGCCTCGCCTGATTTCTTTTCTGGCACTACTGCCTCCGGCCCTGTCATGTACTTAGTGACTGAAAACGGACAGTTAACACATTATCGCTCATGAAGCTACGCTCAGTAGGTATAGGTGCCTTCACCAACGGAACACCCTTCTTGGGTTGAGCAATAGTGCCCATACCACCAGCCACAGCCGCTACTATATCTAAGCACGAGGTCCTACCAATACCCTTCAGTCGCGCTGCTACCCGAGGAATTCCTCATTTGCACTTTACGCCCGTTATACTCGAACGTCACCAATGGGACCTAAATCACAGCTCTCTCCCTCCCTTAGCATCCTCGGCACCTTTTTGTAATCTGGTGCAAAAGCCTTGGTCTCAGCTTTAGTGAGTGGATGCACTTCGATCAGCTTGTACGGCAGACGATGATAGTCCAGCACTCCTCGGACCTACCCGGCGTGGTATCAAAAGATATGACGGAGTTACCAACCTTTCGGCAAAAGGGACAGCTCTCGTACTGATAGAGACAAATCTTGACCGCGCCAGTCTTCAAGTCGAAATCCTTAGGCAACTGCTCGACCACTGTCACCTTCTCTGAAGCTGCCTCAGACATCTCCTCACAATGGGTTGCCTCGTAAGCTCGAGCGAAAGGCTAATACGGCGAATGATACCGACTGAGAGCGGGGAAGCGACGTACTTTATCATGCTGCCACTTCCACATGGTAAACGCCACAACGGCGAAGCCAGCCGCCATTGCCATGGTCTTCTGGTCGTCGGTGAGGCTGCGGGTGATACGATGCTTCCAGGAGTGCTGTCTGATGAATCTATGCAATGTAGGAGTGCAATCGACTTACTTGTCTCCCGCTGGCCCTCCTTCAGTAGAAGACGACAAAGCACGCCGCGAAAACAGACTAGCTTGGGCCACTTGCACCGTGGGGAGTGCCGAGGAGAAGCGGCGGAGCGACAACATTCGAGCTAATTAGTAACCCTGAAAAGTCCGTCCCAGCAATCCAGTGAACTCAACTCCCATCAACCACGACCACATGTTACACACGTATCAACGGCTACCAAGACTTAGTCTCGGCAGACAGCCCAACGGTGTGCCTTCCTCCTTGGTGCCACTGTTGGCGGGCTCTTGCGTATCAGGGCATCTTCGCTTCCCTTCTGGCTTCTTTTCCTCCTCCTCGTTACATAGACATATCCAATGGTAGTCCTCACCGCCACCGAGGACCGGTACAATGCCCTGCGTAGAACCTCTACACCAACATCAACGACGCGGATCTTACCTGCTTCCTTAACGTCTCCGACTCTAACATGTTCAAAGCCCCACCGGCCACACTGCGGAACTGTCATCAGCAACCGCTATACAGGCTTTTATCCCAATGGCTTACTTGCGGCGGCATGAACGATACAGCGGCAGATCCCAAAGCCCCAAGCGAAATCCCACCAAGCTCCAACAGAGACTCGAAGAAGCCACCATTACCTCCACTCAACCCTAAAACTTACAAGTGTCGAAATTCTTAAAACCGTCGCAGAAACCACTGCAGCACCCACCAGCATTATTTTCCTTATTTTGTCGAAGGGCGTTGCTGAGACCAAATGCCCACAGTGGAACGACAACCTTCCACCATCCCACCATACCGATTCAATGGTAATAGCTTCCAATGGTAATTTGTGAACAACACAACACAACGGAAGAATACAATCAACGAAGCTGCTGAAGTACTATCACTAAGAGTATGATAAAAGTATCTACGATGAAATACAAGACGATCTCCTTTAATACATCAAGCAAGTCCAGCCCAACCTCGGTTTTCAACCGAACGATGGGCTTAACGGGGGACCTCGACTTCAACGCTGGTACGGCATCATCATCACTGGCAGCAGTGGTAGCTCGTTCAGCTCGCGGAGCCTTCAGAGCCGCGAACACGTCAATTCAAGCAAGTATATTGTACACAAGCAGCATCAGCAGCAGCAACACCTTCCAGCACCTACCGGCGTTGCACCTAGTAAGCACTGGAGGTAGGTGGAGCTTCGCTTGTGAGAGATGATAAAAGAGCCGGTACCAGCCACCCTGTGGGAGAAGAATCGTCTAGGGTAAATGAGTTAAAAACTTAGCACAGCGCCCCTGGCATTAGTAGTAGCAACAGCAGCAGCAACCTATTACTGTGTAAAAAGTAGGCGATCAGTACTACCGAAAGAAGAAGAATAGCCCTGTAGCTGCTAGAACCTTACTCCCACCAGTCGGTTCGGGTACGGCGTAGGAAGAATGGTATGAATAATAGAAGGCAGAGGTTACGTTTACTAACGAAGGAGGAAAGTGTCAACAAATGTAATAGCGACGATGACTATCTGATCTACCAATACATGTGGAAAGCAAAGCGTGCATCTTTTAGAAGAGATTGTCGTTGATAACAAGTACAGAAGAAGATAACGACCAAAGGGATCTCAATAGGAAAATTCCAACAATTGAGTATATCAGTTATCATTGCAGGGGCTCTGCTGCCGTCATTATCATCTCCTTCATCTCATTAGACTCGGGGCGGATGGTAGAATTAGTAGTAGAAGTATGAGCATAGTCACTTGAACTTCCATTGAAATCATCATCGCTCGAGTCAAGTAGTACCTCAATAGACAAAACGATAATATAGTAAGTAGTAGCAGTAAAACAGTCCACCAAACATTCGAGATGAAGGGAAAGAACAACAGACGAGAACCCTCTACAAGAACTAAGACAACACGCATCACTAAAGACGCTACTAATAACGAGGACACTACCATCATACATTGTACACAATGTCACCAATATAAAGGAAGGACAGTAGCAAGACTAAGAGTAAATACTACTCAGTACGACTGGTGGCGACAAAGGTATAAAAAATTACCACAACACTTCTGGGTTACTGCTGCAACGACAACAATCAACAAGAATAAGCCTCATACGAGAGCAGATCATGATAGGCAGTAGAACAGCAGCAGTAACAGAACCACCGAGGCAAGAAGAAGGAAACCAACAACAACAACCAGCCAATGGTCATTGTTATCACCAACAAGAGTACCATAAAGGGCGATGAGCCAGTGCGTCGACTAAACTTCGCCACCATTATGTCTCTTGTTGTCTATCGAACCACACGAGCTGCTTAAAGGCATCGTGAAGGTAGCTATATATAACAGTAGGGGTAATAAAGTTCAGAAGTTCAATCCAGCATCCTGCAAGTCCGTCGATAGAACTAGATAACATTGTCGTCTCACGACCAATAGAGATAATGTAGCACTACACCAGACAGGCAATGCTGACTTCTTCTCCTACAATCAACAGTAGAGGCGGTACCATCATCATCAACAACATCAACAACAGTAGAAGTACTAATAATGAACTATACAAACAAATCCATAGTACATAATAGGCAGCAGCATAATAATAACAACCAGAAGAGAAGCGAGAATGAAAACCCTAACAGGGTTAGTACAGCTCTAGCTGTTACCTTCCCTGCACTAAAAACTTGTGCTCTATATAATGCAAGTAATAGTAGTAGTTATTGTTATTGTTGTTCATGTAGCTCATTAAGTACGGTTATGATGAACATGGTGATGTAGCTGGTCGTAGTATAGTCTCATTAATAGCATAAAAGAACCATTAAGAGACGACAACTTGTCGGTAGGTAATACTTAAGGATCAAGTTGGAGATAATCCACACTGCACACAGTCGATTCAGACTCAACGTGATGAACGACATGATGGCCGGGTTTAACATCATCAGCAGCGTCAACATCAGCACTCGATAGGCGTACCCTCTTATTGCTCTTCTTATCCTTAGGCACACGGTAGATGTACCATATTATCATTTGGGCAGCTCCCAGCACCTAAAAACAGGTAATGATGGATCGCTTCGCTCCGCCTTGTTATTGGCCTACCACTCCAGCGGCATTAGGTATCATAATGTGCATATCACCAGTGAAGAAGCCGTAACCGAACCAGACCATCGCAGCAAGCCAGCCACCGAGCGAATACAATGGTGGCATGCAAGACGAATCCTTAGTCTCTGAAGAGGAGAAAGAACTAACCTAGAAAATATCTTCTTGGTGAAGCCTTACGGATGATAGTCTTCAGCACTGCGAGGGGCGATGCGTACATCACAATGTTGACAACAACGCAGAAGGTTCCCAAAGTTGCACTAGCATCGTGCGATAGGAACAAAGAGCAGTACATCTGAAAGGATAACAACAACACTTACCACTAAGAGGACAGCATCATATAGCAACCTTACAATAAGAAGATAGCAAAGGACTAAACCCAGGTAGTAAAGCACTGTAGTTCTCTTCTGTACAGCGTATCTCAAGAATATCTGATATAAGACAATAACGGCATTATAAAAGGCTACTGTACACTTACGAGCATGTACGTGACAAACACACATGAACTGAGAGCGTTAATGAAGAGAATAGAGTTACGGCCAGGAGTCTGAAAAAATAAAACGGCATCTGAGATATCGGTGTTGTTGGTCTTATTACAATAAGAGCGTATGAAACCCACATAACTGATAATAAGGCCGATGCACAGTATGGCAAGGAGGATAAGTTCTCTGTGCTGTGCTTCCTGACAATACCCACAAACGTGGGAACTGCCGTGAAGAACTGGCAGAAGGACACGACCGAACCAACCGAGCCGAGGATAGCTGCTATCGACCCAGCAGATAATAGAGAACTGCCAGCAGTGGCTGATGCTGCTGATAGTGTGGCATTCGCCATTGCGGCTACGGTCGAAGATGTTACGGCTGCCTCCATCCAACTAATAAAGACTTTCGACAAGCGAAAAAGACTTAAAACACCTGAAATGCAAATATAAGCCAATCTCACGGAAAATAGGGCCATGAACAAAATCTCACTGCTGATTCACGGACTAGCTTAAATACACAAGTCAACCTATAAAAAATCTTCATTTAGCGCGTTGCACAAAATCTGTCTCCTTTCCATCAAGTCAATGAAAACTGAAATCAGCAGAGGAGATGGAAGTGGCAATCGTATAAAAACAAGTCACTCGCCGCCGGTGTAACATTCCATAAAACATCCCCAAGTCACGGCAGCTTCGAACAACTTTCTCCCTCGGGAATGTTCTGGTTTGTTCAGAACGTTCCTATCTGCTTCTGTATTCCCATTCATATGGCTGCACACTAGTCTTCCCTTATCAGTGCTCATAAACCGTATAACCTTCAATTGGCATAACACGACAGTCACTGGCTAACATCGTAGAAAAGAGGCGAACAACGATATTATTAGAACAACAACAACGGATGCGCCGCCCATCACCCGGGCAGCTGTACCCTGATGACAGACGACCATACCGCCACTTATCCGACTTTGGGGCTAATTAGGCATAATAGCTACATAAGAAACAGCACCACAACTAGGAGCAAGCCACGCGGTATCATCAGGAGTGTTACACTCATTGGCAACCGACGGAAGCGAACCCCAGTGGTAAAAGCAATCTCCATTACCGAATGAACTAGATGTCCGTTTCTAGTAAGATTCAGTTCAAAGGTGAATTGCACAGTTGCCATTCAGCACTGTTACTGTATCAAACAGTACTATATGGACTTTCGGTCAGGCTCAGATAGGGCCCGAAACGCCCAAAATGGACGAATGGGAAAACTAGAATTGTGTGAAGGAGCTGCGACGGTCATGCGGTTCTGTGGATCGACCGCCGCAAGCGATGAGACATTGTTCCGGTCGCTGGGGATCTCGGTGAAGCTCATAAATTACTAGACTTATCGAGAAGAGCATTCTGTGTAGCTCTCATCCACGATGGAAGTCCCACAGGCACGGAGGTAAATAATAAAGATGATAGAAACGGCAAACATCAGGTAACATATATCCATGCTACCTAATCGACGCCAACCAACAGGTGGCGGAAAAACGTGAAACAGTACATAGCAAAGTGGGAATCCTACTTGTTCAAGTAGGGACAATGACCAAGAAGACAAGAAACAGTGGACGCTGATGCTAACGCTAGTTAGGCGGCACATTAGTAAAGCAAGCTAGAGCCTTATCTTCCATATATGTCGATAACACGCTCTACATTGCCACCAACGACAGGCCAATAGACGGCCCACTAGTACTAGATCCATACAGGGATCACCATACACCGACGGCAATAGCATCTCAAAGAGAGCCAGTTTAGGGTTCGAGAAGCAGATAGTCCAAACTGCAAACGGTGGACTCGGAGTCGCTCAAGTAGTTAGAAGGTTTTATGTCATCTTCAAGGTAACCATATTGATCAAAGACAGGTTTGGCCGCTGGCACTCTGTAAAGGGCCCAAATAACGAGTTGAACGGCACATAGAACCTGAAAAATACGATCAAGGAAAGCAACACGGTTTTAGCCAAGAACGTATTATCCAAATTTAATCAGCTTCAAAGGTTCGAGATCAGATTCAGAAATAAACTAACTCCGCCAAACAACAAGAGTAGGAAGGCCTTCGTCTGGATGCTGCCTCCTGACTACTCAGATTCCACGGAACGCGCAAGGCTGCCAGACAAATCAAAGGCTACCATTCATTCAAGGGGGAGCATATTAGCCTTTTAGGTGAGACCTATGGAATCACTTAAAGTCCAAAGTGCGATGTAAAGTACAATAATTCCTATGGCTTACTGAGCCGCTTCCATTAGGTATCATCAAGTGGGCATCACTGGCAGCAAGACCATATCCAAACCACACTAGCGCGCTGATCATACCAGTCAAGGAGTATAGCGGAGGCATGCAGGAGGAATCCTTTGTTTCTGATTATAAATAATAGTAAGGCAGCAAACTTCCAGCTTACTCATTATTGTCGGGACCACTGCCAGTGGGGCTGCGTACATGCAGATACTGACCACTACACAGCAGTTGCCAAGAGTGCTGCTAAGTGAGGGAGTGAGCAATGACAAAAACATCTGAAAAATAATAACCAGACACCAGACTGTGAAGACTCACCGTAGCTAAATAACAAGCTCCCATCGTGGCACAAAGAGTTGAAGTACGCCTCTTGGCATCCACGAATCTGATGAAGACCTGAAATGCGGGCACGTGACCGGAGCGCCCAGTTGCATTGGTTGCTCACAGCTAGGTAAACCAACTGGAAAATCAGGGCGATGAAATTGACGACCAAAACGCATGTTCTACCAGGTACCTTAAGAATGGTAGGTAAGTGAATATTATGTTGGGCGGGCACGACTTACAATGAGGGCGTAGGTAACCCATAGAAGTGACAGAAGGGATGTGGTGCAATAGGGCATAGGAGATAGGTTCCCCGTACTCTTACGTTTCGACACTTCAATGAATGTCGGAATGCAAGATATATATTGTATTACGGAGAGAACCGATCCGACCGTGCCGAGTATAGGCGCTATTGATGCAAGTGACACACCAGTAGAAGCGGCGGTGGGAACAACAACAACAGCAACGTCGGCAAAGGCCTCCATGGATCCCTGTCACCACAAGGCGACAACCACAATAACAACTGAGCAGCAAACTCAATACCACAGTGCATCTGTTGTTGACAGCGAACCCACAAGCCAATGCCCTAAGCGCTTAGCCATAAGCCAAAGGAAGAGTACGAAGTTTAAGAGAGAGGTTTTGAATACTACTAAAGCAACTTGCTACGAGGGAGGATATTGAAACCTCCCAATAAGAGACAATAAAGAATGACGACATACTAACTGAATCTCAGATGAACAACTTGGGAACCAGACAGGAACGCAACACAAAGATCTGTCTCCTGAAGTTTAGTCGATCACAGAGCGTTAGCTAACTTGTGTTTATATTTTAACAAAGTAAACTAACGATGTCGAATTATTTCAACCAACAGGACTGACGCTACAGCACAGTATATTTTAAAAGGAGTAGAGCAAGACTAGACCGCCGCCTAAAATACACACGCTACATTATCTGTGTACATCATCATCCCCATAACAGCGGCGGCGGCCTCTAATGGAGATTAAGAGGAAAACCATCAAACATGAAACAGCACGCGAACTTTAGAAAGTGAGTTACACATTGAATAGTTTATATGTATTATAGTTGCTCAACAAAAGGAGCTACGATCCATCATCTTCGGATCGTTTGGCCGCAAACCCTCGGCAGACTAACCCGCGCTAAGGGAAGCTAGCCGGGGCTGCAAACCTGACAGCAGCGGCGTAGGTTAATTCCCCACAACCACCACATCGTGAAATAATCAATAAAGAAAAGCCTCACCACCAAACGTGGCAGAGGGGAGCCCAAGGAACGTGTCGTTACGATGGGCTGTGGACAGGTATATAACAGATCAAATGAAAATGAAAGAGGAACAAGAACAAAGGATGCGATTTATACGACTGTATATTAGAACATCGCAAACTTCAGATCAATGTATACGACTTGTTGCTCTCTCGATGAGAATACAGAAAATAATTAGGCTTTTAACCGAGACTCACACCGTGGTGCGGAAACTCTTGGTAGATCAGTTTTTACCAAGGATCAAGACGAACCCAGACTGTGGGATATTATAGCAGTAGTCAACGGCGAGAAGAGCATTGTGGGTAGGTACAGTTGCCGACAACAACAGCAACCACCACCACCAACAGAACAACCGATATTCACGTGTTCGATAGACGACCGATATAGTTCTCGTCGAGGGATAAAATACACGAGGAGGTCCAGCTCAGATGGCGAACCTTACAAAGGTGATAACACCGACAAAATTGAGAGGGCCAAAGAGCTTCGCTCCGCTAAAGACAAAACACGATCAGGGGTCCAGCAACATATAGTCTGCACTGCAAACGGTGGAGTCAGATGCGATGCTATTGTAGTCGGGAACATCCGAATCCGTGACGCTGTAATACACGCTTGCGCCAGGCTTAACGTCATCGTAATACTCACTCCCCTTCTTGCTGTAAGTAGACGGGGTACGGTAGATGAACCAAATGATTAGCTGGGACAAGCACAGGCCTGAGCCAACTCCATTTGGAATCCACACGTGGAAATCTCCGGAGCCAAGACCATAGCCGAACCATACAATGGCAGCTATGAAACCAGTTAAAGAATAAAGCGGTGGCATGCATGATGAATCCTTTGTCTCTGAGGAAAGGCGACGAAACTACAACCAAGCTTTCAGAAGCTGGGACGTACTTATAATAGTGGGAACAACTGCGAGAGGCGAAGCATACATAGCGATGCTGACAACCATGCAGCAGTTACCAAGGAATCCAGAAGCAGATGTAGCAAAGACAAGAGCTACACCCATCTGAAAAAATACAGTCGCCAGGGTTCGAACCAGGGACCTATTTACTTACCACTGCGCCGTAACAGAGAAATACATTAATGTATTTCACTAAGGTCGGCTTCTTGCTGGCTGTGTACCACAAGAAGACCTGAAAGTGATCATAAAGGGAACTCTCCAATATAAGGAAATGCTTACAGCCATATAGACGACCATGAATGCCAGAGCAATAGCATTAACAACAAGCACCGCCATCCTACCAGGTACCTGAGGAGTACGATAAAACAACTTAGCGAAGAACCGAACACTTACCATGAATCCGTAGGTAACCCATAGAAGTGACAGAAGGGATGTGGTGCAATAGGGCATAGGAGATAGGTTCCCCGTACTCTTACGTTTCGACACTTCAATGAATGTCGGAATGCAAGATATATATTGTATTACGGAGAGAACCGATCCGACCGTGCCGAGTATAGGCGCTATTGATGCCATAGCACCGAGAAGAACAGAACCGGTATAGGCATCAGTAGCCGCGCTAAAGGCAACAGCCGCTGTGACGGCCTCCATTGACAGGAAAGCAAACAAGCCTTAAAAGGGATAATAACCTGTACATAGTGCATAGTATGGAAAACGGTCACTATAGCCACCGCAGAGCAACAACACGCCACAAAATTCCGACACACTTGCTGTCCCATAGCAGGTCCACATAAAGCAAAGAAAACACAAGAAGCCAAGACGGTGAGAAGCACTCAACTAATTCACATCAATCGACCCAGCAAAATATAACACTAGCAATGCGATCAACTTATATAGCTACACGCCATTCGGCGAATGTCGATCTCAAACGCCAAGCCTGGTATAATCGGCACTAAGTTCGGGCCCTGGCCTGTTAGATTCCTTGGCAGGTCCCAAGTTGCGATAGGCTGCCCATATGGATAGTTGAATAACACCAAGTATCTAAAGCAGATGATGAATGACCTAACCCAGACCGTCTGGGCCAGGCGCCGAAGTAAGTGGTGCAAGTGTCGCAATCGATTGTGCAAGCGCCGAGTGGAATCCGAAACGCCGTTATTCATAGTGCGCCGACCGCTTCGCTGCGCATGCGTGCACAGCTAATAACCAAACTAAGGACAATACATCCCTGTCGACTTGCTTCTCCCCTCACATCGTTAGGAATGCCACGTAACGCGGCATCGACTCAACACACGGGCGCGCAGACTCACCATTCCTGCTGCATTAGGTATCATAACATGTGCATCCCCAGATGTGAGTCCATATCCGAACCATACAACTGCGGATACCAGACAGGCCAGCGAATACAACGGAGGCATACAGGAGGAGTCTTTGGTAGCTGGCAACACACAATGTGCGCGCCACGGTGATCGATAGTGTTTTACTTATAATTGTGCGAAGTACTGCCAGGGGAGCCACGTACATGAGAATGTTGACGATGACACAAAAGTTACCGAGACTGTCAGTGATGGCGACGGGCAAATTCCACGATACAAAAACCTGACAAGTAAAGCAACCCATCCAGGGATTGAACCCACGTCGGATACTCACCATAGCAACATAGCACAGTGCGGTAACCAAGTAGTCTATTATGGTCATCTTTCGTGACGTTGCATGAACGAAGAACCACTGAAAAAACGACAGCTTACGCCCACATTCAACCCCTCACCACAGCTTACCGTCATATACACTACTTGAAACACGAGGCCTATGCCATTAGTCACTCCCAATGCGATCCTCCCTGGCGTCTAAAAGCACTAAAATGCCGCAACCGAGGATCGAACCCTAGACTCTTACAATGCATGCATATGTGACCCACAGTATTGACAGCAGTGCTGTTGAACAATACGGCAAAGGGGATAGATTGCCAGTGGACTTGTCCCTCTGAACTTTGATAAACGTCGGAATCGGTGACATGTACTGTACAAAGGAGCACACCGATCCCATGGAACCCAGGACAGTCGCCAGAGATGTGGCAGTCGCCGCACTCAACCAGGGCACGGTGGCCGCCGACTCCATTAGAATATAAAACTGCAAAAAATGCACTTACCGAGGATCGAACCCGCGCAACTCTAAAGCCCCAAAAGGTCGATAGAAACCTTGTGATAGGAGGAGTTTACGTTCTTACATTTTCATTATTTACGCGCAATACAGGTCGGCAATACCGATCAGAGATCTACTTAAGAAAAGGAGGTATACAGTACTATTACAGGAACAATGTTACTGTCTTGCTAGGTGGATATACCGGTGGGATACATTATGTTTATTACTACTATTAATTGCATTTAATCATCCTCCTCATCTGAGAATACTATTTCATCATCACCATACCTGACACACATGCCATCCTACAGTGTAACAGGCCAAATAATATTATGAATAAATGAACCAGAGAGCACTTTGACAAGAATAATACAGAGATGTGTTACATGCAGAAGATATAGTATAGATATTCATAGCTACAACACAGTACGAGAATATATAGTATAGATATTCATAGCTACAACGCACTATGAAGATATAGTATAGATATTCATAGCTACAACTCACTATGAAGATATAGTATAGATATTCATAGATAAATATGTCGCCTATATAAAAATAATGATGAATGAGACGGCAAATTAACTTAATATCAATGAATTATTTCGGCCAACAAATGACTGCCTAGTTTGGCAATCAATTCCAGAGTCAAGTGAGCATTGATGGACCAATAATTTCTAGTGACTGCCAACTAGCCTTCACGATAAATGGATCCACTACTTCTGCATAGTTCATCAAACATGCCTCATATCTCAAACATGCAATAACAATACAGCGTATTACATCACACTCTCCCACAAAACAGAATGACGATGGGTATTCAATTAGTGAGTACTCCCTATTATTATTAAGCCCACCAATACCAGCAACAACTAGTGTATCTGATATCTTCCCCAGATATATTACAAGTCCTTAAGTTCCTGTTCTCTCTGTTTAGCCTTCTCAACCTCAGCTGCAACTTGAGCTCGGCGCTCCTCCCTCATCTTGGGCAAATCAAACTCGCTCAAGTCAATCGACAACGCATCGTTAACCTGCAAAAACACATCATCAAAAGGCAACAATCGCAAAAGCCTACAATCTTCTCAAACACTTTGTCCTTCTCTTCGAGTTCGGCTAGTTCCTTAGGCAACTTCCAATCACAGGCAGGGTCCTCCGCCCTCAGTATAGTCATCAGCGAGTGGGTATCCTTACACTCCATCAGAATGTTCTCGAATGTCTGAGGAAGATATCTTACAAAAATTTGCTATGCGAAATAGCCTACCTGCATGTACATGAGGGCGAACTTGAAAAGATACCCCTCAACACCGTGCTCTAGGTAAAGCTCATAGAAGTCCAGAAGGGCCTCGAACGGTAGGACCTGAGTGAACCGTGATGCTACTACCGGAGAGGAATCTACTACATGAAGACCAAGACCGACAAACCATTTACTGCAGTACATCTCCGGCAAGATACCCTTCGAGCTCAAATGTGCATGTAGCTGAGAAAAGGGAAATAAAAGCCAGCAAGGTTCCTCCAATGTTTACCTGAGGCATCCTTTTCTGTAGCAGTTCGCCAAAGACGCGGCAATCAGCCAGGAACGCTTGAGGAGCTCCTTTGAAGTACCCAGCAGAATGCTTCTCAGATCGATGAAGTCCCAACACGATGCCTGCCGCTTCCTCGGGGGAAAGGAATAGGCCAAGGAAGGCCGCAACATATCTATCAGTCAGCGTTGCCCTATCGATCGCCCCATGCTGTTGGTGTTATTACCCCATGCCTTGATGGTAATCCTGAGTCTCGACAGCGGCCATACGCAAGGTGTCAATATGCCTCCTTTGCCTCTCCTCAATACGCTTCGTGCATGCCTTGTTCTTGGCAACAACTTCAGGATCTTTCGATGAGCTACGATCAGGAGTTACATACCTAACAAAGATACCTATACACTCGGGGCCTAGTCGGGCGTATCTTACGTTCGCTCAGCATCCCTCTCAAAGATACGAACTAGCTCAGGTTCATCGCAGAACTTGCCAGCCTCGCAAGCATCGGCGTCAGGTAGATAATCCGCCCAGCCCTTAACTCGTTTGATAACCTCCTCAGCGTTCTTCTCTGACAGGTAGTTATGAAGGTTACTATAGAGAAAGATTCCAAATAGGTTGATAGAGCTACCAACAGTACCGGGCCATAAGAGGTGATCCCTTCTCATCCTCGAAGAAATTCTCAGTACGAATCATGCTGTACAGGAAAACAGTGAAAGCCACAATACTGCAGTGTGATATAAGCGGAGCGAAGCAACCAAACTCCAACAACCAACAGAGAAACGTTGCAGTGCCGTTCGAGTAATCTATTCTTGATCGGCATGCTTGCGACGATAACGGTTCATCGCTGAGGTGTACCTGAAGTTAAGATTTGCTGAGATCCCTGCTAGGTAGGATTACTTCTTTTGAATGGTATTGAACATGACATCCAGTTCCTCTAAGGCCCATATCATAGCATCATCAGCAGTAGTGCCGGGATAGGTCTGGACGCGTATCTAAGGTTGAACCTTGCACGAGGGATAAAGCGACGATTAGTACATTCACGAATGGTTCATTAGGATGAGGTACCGAGTATCCTGCAAAGTCGATCTTAGGACTGAGAGATACGCCGAGCTTAACTTGAGATGCCCCCATTATTCTAGCCCTATCGTTAGCTCGCTAAAGTCCTTTCCCCAACACATCCTTTCCCTTCCTACTTTTTCGCTAATATATATCTAACCGAGTTCCCTAATGTATGGTCCTCGTTCTTCAGCTGATATGTACCGCAAAGTTCCTCACCCAGTTCAGGCGACGACGACATCTTCTATATAGGCAGTCAAGGTTATCACCACCATCACCACCCGACCATGCCAAATGCCAATCGCGCGCGCCCAGATAATCGATTTGCGGAGCATCTTGATCCCGCGTTGTTGTTCAATCTGACCCTCTTTACTCCTAAATTGGTTGTGCTTTGATTGTTAATTTGCCATATTGTCAAGGTTAATTACCACGTCAATGGCAGAGCCTTCACCGGACCGGACAGATACACCTCCTCCTGAGGCAGCACCACCACGGCCTGCTCCTGTACCGTCATCGCACAGTTTTCCTAACCTTAGAGAGGAGCAGGTAGCTCTCATTCAAGGTGCATTGCTATTTTTATTAGATATCGATGGCGATGAAGTTCCTGAGCGATCCTCGTACTATAGCATCTACCAGTAGTAGAGCCCAAAAGGAGCAGTTCCTTCGCACTAAAGGCTTGACAGACGCCGAGATAAGTAAGAGAAAGCTCAGTAAATCCGATGACAAGAGCTGCCCAGATGCTGCCTTCCAACGTCTTGATGTTTCCGTAAGCCAGACAGTAGTATCGTCTTCTCCCAGTGCCTTTCCTCCAGCTGGCAATGTGCAGCTGCAACCAGTGTACTGATTCTCATTGTGGGGAATTTCGGAAGCTCTCCCACAGATACTTTCCTCCACAGCAGCCATTGCCACCTCAAGAGCCTGCATGGCTTAGTCTCACTAAGGTATACCCAGTCTCCAGAAATCGATCATCATGTCCACTTGTAGGCAGTCATTGGCACTGGTGCTGCACTTATGGCAGGATGGTGGCTATTTAACCGATCTCGACAAGATCGCCAACACGTGGCGCGGCATAGACAGGAGCATGTTGGTACTAAAGTGGACGAGGTTGTAGAGGGGATGCTTCGGTCGTTTTAGAGAACGTAAGTGTTGCTTCGGAGCGGGACAAGTTATTGACTGAGCTGCTGGCCCGTGAACGGCAACGAGGATCTGGCTCGGTGAGTTTTCGTCAATTCTATCGGCAAAGTTGGTATGGAGAAAGCGTCTCTTCATCAAACATGCCCTCCAATCCTACACTTTTTTCACTTGCTTACCTATGAACGGGAAATTAGTATGCTCCCAATACCACGACAGACTTGACGAAACGAGGCGCCCATTCAAACTATTTTGTATGTAGGGGGAAGTTAGCGATAAGAGTAAAGAGGTTGAGCCTAAGCAAGAAGATCGATTGATGAAGATGCTGGAAGAAATGCAGAAACAACAGATGAAACAGCACGCCGATCTCATTATGACGTTGAAGGAGGTCACCGTTCGTTTGCGATATTTTGCAAGTTGATCTCAGATGACAGCGGCGAGGAACGGAGGTGTGGAGCAGCCTCGGGGGTCCAGGAAGGCTGGAGGGATTGTTTTGGATGATGAAGAAGAATACGGTATGAAAATGGTTGGAAATGGGGAGGCGTGGGGAAGCAATGCCTCAGAGAGTATCGCAACACCGGTGGAAGCGGAGAAATGTGTAGAGCCGCAGGCACAGGCTGACTCGACTGTGGATAAAGCGGTTGATTTGGAGGCGCTTGCTGAAGAGATGGACGATAGAATGAGGGGAACTGTAAAGATGCTTCTTGGCAATTTGGTAATACTGACTGGGGAACAGTACTTGTTTTGCCCAAGGTGCAGTGCTAGTATGGGCGATGTGAACGAACGCATAAAGAGTGTATCAACGCCCTTTCTTATCTTCACGAAGTTCTTTATTTTTTGGAATAAAGTTGTCGTTTACCGTGTATTGGTGGAGTTAGAAGTGTTTTCCCTTTCGGGACAGCTCCTAAACTTCCATATAGAAACTGCAACGGAGTATCTCGGAATTCGAATTAAGTTATTCACCTGATGGTGGTGGCGGGGGGGGTACCTGTAATCTCTTAGTAAGGTGTCCCAGCCGTGCTAGTTGCGCAGCGCTGAAAAGAAACGGCCAAACTGTCAATCTGTCCACCTCGTCTTGTGCATTATTGGTAACTCTTTTATTCTTGTGTCTAATGCTTGCACGATCGAGGGAAGGCTCGCGTGGATATCCTGGCGGGAAAAGATACGGTTTTTTCATAGAACTGAGGTCGACTTCTGCATCTCCTATCACCAAAAGATCCGATTGGTGGAATGAGTTGGTGAGGAAATCATAGAGCTCTACTTAGGAAGGCCGATACTGTTGTAGAGCTTTTCGTACACGGTCAGTGAAAAATACTTAGCTTGATGGCAAATTACATTTCACCTCCGCCACCCTACTTAATGCTGGCAGATAAAAAATCCGAAGTCAGACAAGTTCCGGCGAGTTAATATTCGGACGCCTCGTTTCCAAGCTCAACTGGAAGAGAGCTCTTTGGCGAGAAAGTTTATGGAGCAGCTTGGATTCAGGGAGGACGGGTAGCTGATTCCCTCATTTGCATGACCCATCCTGATCACGACAGATCTTACCTTGTATGGAGCCCACTTCTATCGAGTAACGGTGTCGACGAATTAGGGGAAGTGAAGAGAGCATTATCGTTGGTCTCGAATGAATCTGTTGCTAACAAGGAGAGCGGCACTGTTGAGGAAAAAAAGTGATATGAGGGTTGGGCTACTAGATACGTGAGAGAATCGCTAAAAGGAACCGTATCTTGGCAAAAGCGTCTTTCCGATGGTATAATTGCAAGGGATGATTTCCCTCTTACATTGAGAGCTTCGGTGTTTCAATCTTCGTTTACGTTACGCTATGTTTATGAGGGGTAATCGCAGGTCCCAAGCGAGCGATGACATATCAGCGGAGGAGAGCACAGCCTCCGATACGTCCAAGAGATCCCCCTTACCCTGGATGTCATCAGCAGTGGCAGCTACTGCGGCTCAGGTGAGGGTCAGCGGAGAGG
>JAAPAO010000524.1:11825-25462 GCA_013115145.1 Perkinsus chesapeaki
TAATAAGGGAAGGGAGCGGTATTACCAAATAGAATACGTTAATAAGGGAAGGGAGCGGTATGACCAAATAGAATATTTTAATGTTAACAAACAATTTAGATCCTTCTGTTGAGCAAACTACCTATGCACTAGTCTCGAGTGCCACTTGCCGACTTTAAGAACTTTTCCAAGTCCGTGTAATGTCTTCATCATCATCATCATCATCATCATCATCATCATCGAAATCGTATTATTCCGCAAGTACTGAGTTACCACTGACAGAACCATGGCACTGGGGTGAAATAAGACTGCCGTGTATGGTGTTTAGGGTTAAGAAGGGAGAGCATGAGCGAATAAAGGAGGTGAGTTTAAGAATGGCTACTTATCAAGCTGTGTTATGTTGTAAGAAGAAGTATTCATTATCAATACTCAGTAAGCATGTCGTATTTATTATTGAAGTACTTTTATAAAAAAGTGTATTTAGTATTAGAGAAAAGAGAGTATTTAAGATGTTGGGAATTCCCCAATAGCAGCGGAGGCTTACTAAACTTGTAATATGAAAGCACATAAATATACAGTGTTCTACATATACTGTTATGAGCCATCATTTGAGCAATATGAATGAGTATTTGGTTATTGCGACTAGTCTTGTTTTTTGTGACCGCAAAAGATTCGGTGTCCTTGTAGCCACCCTCTCGAAAGGTCTTCCCGGTGTTCTCGAAGTGTCCGAGGGATCGAACATTCCAATGCTGGGATGGTCAGATGGATGGTAGGACATTCTCAATGGGAATTTACGTTTACAAATTTTTGTATTTTTTTCATTTTTTTCATTTTCCATAATTTTGCGGGAATTCGTGCTGTACCATACATTCTGTATGTGTGGTACAGCGCATTCTGGTAATTAATTTAGTAATTAGGTAATTAATTTAGCGCATTTGGTATTCATTTTGCGCACATTTTGTGCGCAAAACGGGGGTCGCAGGTTCGAATCCCGGCTAAGACATTTTTTAGAAAAACCCAATCTCAATGGCCAAAAGACCCCACGGCTGGCTCCTATAGTACCATAGAGCCATAGTAGGTGCCCCAAAAAATTACCAGAGAGGGACCGAGGAATAAACTCGAGTTATCAGCTGTGAGGCATGGATTTACCTCACAGCTCGGTGGCCTACGTGACCGGGACTGGAAGTACTTTACTTCGAAGCACCTCGTGTTCCGAATAAAGCATGGATGTCTTCCTTTTTGTTTATTGGATTTCCATGACGGGAGCTTCGTTGGAAGTCTCTCGTGGGTCTCGCTTGTGTTGCTGACGTAGGGCTTGTGCAGGCAAAGGCAGGGCTACGCCGTTGCGGGGTCAGGTGGCTCGGCTGCACAGACTGTACAGCACACTAGAATCACATATAGAGAGAGTAGTCACCTTGGGTTCCGTCAGAGCTTTAGCGCTACTCTGAACTCTGTATTATGACTAGAATCAAACGTGACCTCAGGCTGAGGTCCTCAGTCATACCTGTGAATGTGGGCGTTATATATTATGCATGCCCCACTGGCGGCCCCAGTAACGTCTGCAGCATTAAACTCCCCATTTGAGGGTTCTCTGGAAAAACGTCCCCAGAGCCAGGCTGACTTTATATTGATGGTGTGGCCAAGCTCGAAAGTATCGGTCGAATTTCGATCATCGAAACCTCCACTAACCGTGCTGATGTACTGTAAGTTGTCATACAAAATGTGCGCAAATCTTTGAAGTGCCATATTTTTGGGTCGCAGTCATCCCAGACGATAAGCTCTACAGTTTTAAACTCCTAAAGCATTAAAGAGTTCAAGTCCGTCGTAAAAAACTTAGTGAATTAAATCCCATCTCAGCCCCGTCTCAGGCCACCTGTGGTTAGAACGCGCTATGGTTTCATTGCTTAACATTTCCTGTGTTGTACGCCAGTTTTTACACTGGTGTATAACAGTTTCACGCGTAACAGCGGCAGTGCATCTCCTACGAATCATCATCCTTGTCTTCCTAACTCGAACATATGGCTGGATTTTGTCAACGGTGCACAATCGGTACTACCGATTTGCTACTACTAGTAGTACCTGGAGAGATACGCCGAGCGACGCACAGTACTCGGAAGTGACGCATATGCTAACATTGCCGTATAGTTGAAGGTTAATGACCATTTCAAGATTTTGCCATTTTTGCCAAGAAGTCGGGAAAAGAATCCAGTTTTGAAGTGAAGAGCGCTTTCGTCACTTGCACTCACGTCGAAATTAAACAGTCGGATGTGTTTCTCCGCTTTTCGGGTTAATATCTCGCCAAGTATTGGACGCTCGCGAGATAATTATGGAGTAATATGAATTTTAATAATCTTGGATAACTTCTACAATATTCCCTCGGATGTGGATACCGAATGGTGGGTACTTAGATCAGCCTTGTAAAGTCATACTGCTAGCAGGACGCTTTGAAAACCTTGACGGACCGCGACTGATCAGTGGAATGAGAAGCGGCGAGCTTCCCAGTCATGCGTCAGTCACAAGTGCGGCATTCTCGGACTCGCGGCACTTCGTTGTGCAGAGGTCGGAAGTGGGTCAAAACGAATGTTTCGGAAATGATTCAGCTGACGTCGCGACTCGTGCTCATACATTACCCCGGACGGCCGAACGCAAGTGATCGGATGAACCGGAAAGGTGTTCTGCTGGGTGGACTCTGAGGAAGACCAACTCCCATGTGAAAGCGACCAGGTCAGCCAGTGGCTTGGTGACATAGAATTAATCATGCCACTGAGGGGACAAGCCGGAATTCATCATGCCGGAATAATAACCCGTAAAATATTGACATACGATAATAGTTGTTAATACCGTAGCGGAGTCTACCGCAAACCATTGAATGTTACCATTGTGGGCGCTTGAGTAGTAACCTAAGTTTACCACACAGGTATAACTTAACATCACTTGGGGTCTTGTCGTTGTAGATGAAATTTTCAAATTCATCAGCTAGCAGTTCAATGTTGAAGAAGTCTTTAATATCATCTTTAAGCTCCTTGTAGATATCAGGCTTGATTGTAATGTTAAAGTTGCCGTGCGGTGGGATGGGCTTCCTTTGCCCATTATAGAATACCACGAGGTGAGAGAAATCAACAGTCAGCGGAGTGCCTCTTGGACGCCAAAGTCGAATAGTGGCTTCGCCTTCCTCAAATTCGATAGATATATAACCATCGCCTTGCACCAGACTAAAGTTCCCTATGGGAGAAGACATTCCAAAAGCATAGGTAACAATGTTGCAATAAAGTGAAACGTAAATACCGATCGTCATCAGC
Source organism: Perkinsus chesapeaki (assembly GCA_013115145.1). Taxonomy (NCBI): domain Eukaryota; phylum Perkinsozoa; order Perkinsida; family Perkinsidae; genus Perkinsus; species Perkinsus chesapeaki. The sequence continues at coordinate 15,104 of JAAPAO010000524.1, forward strand.
ATCATCGTGCAGAGTAAGCGTGTCGAAATTCGTAAGCCACATAACGGCGGAACCATGGCGCCCATGGCCCATGGCATGGCCCGTTTTGGCGCCTGCCACTCTATATAACGCCCCTCGGTAATGATGTCTCGGGTGAACACAATTTGATTTATGAAGACGATACCAGACGGTAATTCGCAGTAAAAACTAGGAGCCCCAGAAGTGTGTTGCTCGATTGTACGCTTGGCTCCAGAGCGAAGTGGCAAGGGTCATATGGACGGTCCGATCCAGAAGGTGGTGGAACAGTCAATCTGCTCCACTGAAACTTCGAAGATGCATGAAGTGTTAACGCTGAGCATATGAGTAGGTCGTACGAAATACCAGGACACTTAACGAGATAAACACTATAGAGTGGTCGAATTGGCTAAGATTTCGGCCTGAAACGTACGGAGCAGCTATCTGGGACGTGTAATCTCACGATCGGCGAGCGGGCGGCACAACCGCCTGATAGGCGGCGCCTGTCAGGCGCCTAATACCACCGCGGTCTCTCAGGATTCAGGACGGTCAATTTTTAGCGTGTCAATTTCGACCGGTGCGCCTATCCGATCTTTTGCGCTTCACGCGGCGCGGACACAACTTCTGGAATAGATACAGTAGAACTGTTGGTGTTTTTCTGACAGACGTCACGCGCCACGAAAATATCGTCCAGTGGCGCCGGCCTCCGAGGGAATACTATTGCAGTAGTGTTCCGCGGTGTGGTACAGCGCCAGCTGGAATGCCAACGTGGATGCTCGACAAAGGGAATCTTTATCGATCGAAATCTGTTACTCTCGACAAATATTGGCTTTATGCAAATCCAAGGTAGGCTGCTTTCAAGGATCATCTTAGGAGCGCCTCTTGTCCCTTCACATTCGTAACTGTGTTATGTTGCATATATTGGTTAATTGTGATTAAATAAACCCCGTTACGAAATAATAGAACATCACATAAATTTTAAATAACTCCTTCAATTTGAGGAGTTTCTTGAAGTGTTTTTGACAGTTAAGCCTCTAGACTGTATAAATCATGACAGATGTGCGAGTGATGCATTTCTCGCTCGCCCAGTAAATTTTCGTGAAACTGCCGGAAACTGCGCGGTTACAAAATTATAGAACCTTCCGGGTTTCACTCTGGTCACTGAATTGGCCTAGGCTATTTAATTTGTTCTGGGTTATATTGACTTGGTCTGGGCTTTTACTAATTTGTTCGTGGCAATATTAACTTGGTCTGGGCTTTTACTAATTTCTTCGTGGCAATATTAACTTGTTCTGGGTTCTCACTGAGAACTTTACACTAATTTGGTCTTGGCTTATACGAATTGGATCTTGAAATGGTGTAGTGGGAAGTAAGGGAGCATGAACACTACAAGGCATAACTCATGGTCTTTCTAAGAAAATACAATACGAAGCATTAGCATCTTGTAATAGTAACTCGGGCATGTGTGTGAGTATTATTGCGAGGATTATGATTGTGGTGGTACTGGGAGAATTGGCAATCACAGCGAGTTTGCTTTGGTTGATGTGTGCTGCTGGTCTATATAATCGGGACTGCATTATTGGCAATAATTCGTTGCATTTCCTATTCAGTTACCATCCAGCTCGGGTTGATGTCTTCACAGAGTCTAGCAACATTCCCATGCGTACACGTAGCACTATCGGTTTGCGATCAGCTAGAGTTCGACGAGTGTTCTAACTCATTACCATGTTAACCGACTCGTTGTAAGTTGTGAAATATGTTGTGTTTTTTCTTTTACTCGAGCGAATATCTTCCTTCAAGTATGCAGGGTGTTCGTTGCACGACGGTGTGGCCGTTGGTTATATAAGGAAGTATTTCCTTTTCGTCTCAGATACGGCACGTCTCAGCGATTCTCGAAGTGCGCTCCATTGTGTTAGAATCTAGCATATAGTATTTCATGAACGTGGTCTCTTATTAGTTGTAATATATTTTCAGTAATTGTTATTTTATGGTAGCGGCCCCGGCCCATCGCTCCCTGTCTAGGGCGCAACTTGAGCAATGTCGGCTAGCGTTTGAGTTTTTAGATGAGCAACGGTGAGTTATCACATCCCTCTGAGTTCTCATTCGCCAAATAATATTTCGAAAGTTCTAGTGACTGGCCACTCTGGAGAGGTCATGTTACTCTAAGTCAGGCGCAGTGCTCTCTCGGCGAGTTTAGTAATAGAACTACTTCCTGTTCAATCGAGACTCGCACAAGATTTTTTCCGTTTCGATAAGGTTGCCGGCCCTCTACGAAATGTTAGCGTGAATCCTAAGCAAATAGTTTCTTGCACAGTAAGTTCTTAATTTCGAGCTGATTTATACGAGTCCTATCAACCTTTCCGAAATTAGCAATCTAACATTACATCTCATATGACTTGTGGTTTATGAAGGGTGTGGTTCACACCATGTGAAAGCTATATGTGGCTATTGCAATCTGCAGTAATAGTAGGCCGAAAAGTCTTATTACCGAAGTAATCGATGAGATATAATGGCGGTCTCTTTCATTGGACAGACCCGACTCATGGTTGATCAGGAAAGGAGTTCTGGAGGTGGATACAGGTCTTGGCCACTTTTGGAGGTTGGCAGGCTTCTGTCCCACAGATGAGCAGGTGCAGATTCTGATAGAAAAACTGAAAAATGATAAAGTACGTTGTTCCACGAGTTTTTTGCTAATGGCCTGGAATTTTGACCAGGTAGAGTTGATAGATTTCCACCGTGCTGTAGACATTACCCGTAAGGAGCTCCTTCCATTCGCCTGCGACTCGGTTACTCTTTTGAATTCGACGCAAGAAGCGATCAAGCTTCTCGGACGATCAAATACAGGTGAGCTTTCACGCAGAGTTCCTTTGCCACGGAAGAGGAAAAGATTGCTGAAAAAAATGCTAAAGTTGTGTTGCGTGCTGGGAATGCGTGTTGCTTATATTTCACGATGCGTTCGCGACATGGAAGACTTTTCTGAACCAGGTGAGGTATCATAAGTGTCTAATAGTTATGTCAAAAGGATATAATGATTTTGTGAATACTCATGGAAAAATCGCAGAAAAACCGTTCTTGCTAAAGTTTTGTTGCGCACTGTATTTCTGAATTGCCAAACTGAAGGGGCAGCTGCACCTCGATTCACTAGTACAAGTTGGGTAGGTTTCCCTGGACCACCAAGTGAAAAGATATCTATAGCTAACTTGCGCGCTAGGATGGTATCTTCCACTGATCAACGCAGTATAAATAATTTCGAAAGGATGATCCAGGAGATGGGATACAAAGGAGACGAGGAGGTGAGGAATGTTATTCCTTTCCTGTCACCACAGAGTCCTAGTCGACTCCCTATTTTATCTTGATAAATTATTAGCGAATAGAATATAATTATGATTTGCCGTGATTCATTCACACGGCACCTAAAGACCTGGCCGGCTAGTGCCTCAGAAACACCTTATGATCGTAATCGCTATTGATTAGGTTGACCCGGAGAATCTTGCTGAGATGTTGTTGAATCCGACCATTACTGAGTGACCATGCTGCGGCGGTGTTTTTCCTGGTAGAATTGTGTTCAGTTTACTATAATTTGTGTTAGTTTGAAATTTTTGTTTTAATTGTACGCTATATTATTGAATGGATAAATGTGGGTAGAATTCGTACTCTTGGAATAGTTGGAACTCGCAATGGGCATCAAAGCATTAATACGGAGATGATGAGCCCTGACGATGAAAAAGACTTCTTGCCAGAAAGAGATCTTCATCCTCTGGATCCTCGCCTGAGTCATTGTGAGAGTGCAATGATAGGTAGCACCAATTGTTCCCGTCGTTTCACGATTCCTGCGCTTTCTGCGCGGAAGGTTATTGACGTAGAGCAGTGAACCAACTCTTGATGCTCGTTTGCGGCGGTGATTGCCGTTCACTTCCTGCAAGGCCCATCGGTTTCGCTTACCTGCAAGGCTCTGGTTTTCATCCCTTGCTCTCCATCCTCAATCTGTTCTTGCGCCGCTTCTTCACTTTCCCGCCCTGATTTCACTATTGCGCATGCTGGTAGTTCCACTGCTTTGCTCCTGAACCGATCGGACGACGTTGCCTCTCTAATATGGATTAGATTTTCCTCAGAGGTACTGGCTACTGCCAAAGCCAGAGTTCTCAGTAGCAGTAATGCTTGAATCATGGCGTTGATGGAACGTATTGAATTGGATGGAAATGGTTCGTTTCGGGCGGACGAACTTCATCAGGCGAGCTCTCTTTTTAAAACATTGCACGAAGTTTCTCCTTCCGCCAATCGAAGACGGTAAAGCGCTAACGAGAAAAATGAAGACGAAGTCAACACACTGTATAAATGACATACTCTTAGACTTATCTTACAAACTCCTTTAGAAACTAGCCAACTTGCCTCCGACTTTTGAAAATGCCTTTCAAGGCAAAAAAGTAATAATATTCTACTAAAATAATTTCGGCGAATCTGCAAGGACGATCCTTGCCTATTTTTGTTATCTATAGTACTGTGCACTGCTGGCTAGGCAGCGTACATATTGGATGTTCTAAACGGCGGCGTTTTAGCAACTGGTGAAGACTGAAGACGCGTATTTGACTAACCCTGTGAGCACTTAATTGAATCACATTGGTGGAGCGATCCATAAACAAAATTGGGATAATTTCTTCGATGAGGGAATCTTTTCGTTTGCGTCTGTTGTGTTGGTACGGTGAGTCAGAGAAAGGTGCTACCGCATGGTGCTGCTCTTGCATTATTTATGAGTCAGCTGTCACCTCACCATTACGACAGCTGATCCACTGATCACCTCACTGAGGTGGTCTACTGGGTGTCGTGGGGCACCTAGTCTCCCGAAATTGTGCTCCTCGAAGACGAAAAGTCTTTCCAAGGTTGAGATAGAAGTTTTGACAGGAGATAACTTCCTAGTAAAAACGAATGTGCTGCTAAAGTGGGCTCCTGCCAATAGTAAAAGCGGACTGCTTTAGCGAAGAACATATCGCACCTTTCGGTCGGGGCAATGAATCCCGCACACCACGCGACACTTCGTATTTGCGAACTCATTTCCCTTCGAGTTTAGCATCCCTCATTTTTTCTTATGCCTAAACGGAAATTGCTAAAGCGAGCACCCCCGAGTAGCCCGACAATTGAGGCGGAGTCACCACCGAAGAGACGACTTAGAAAATGCAGCGAAGTTGATTTTAATGAAACAGAGTAACGAACTATTGAAGGAGACTTGTATGTTCCTCAGGAAGGCATTCATGTTAGGAAATCACGTCGAAAATATACAGGGGTAGATAATGAAATCTGCTTATACAAGCAGAGCAATAGTTCGTTAAATTAATAACCATCCCTATTCAACTGTTACATCGATCGAGTTGTTCTTCTCTACGTTGGAGGTGGCTGCTTGCTGCATAGTCAGATGCTGATAATGGCGTCTGTGATAACTGGGTTATATTGAAAATTCGAAACTCTTCGCGGCATTATCGATCCTGTTTTTGGTTGGAGATTATTAACGCTGGCATTGCTGTAATGATTGCTAAAGGTATATAAACCAACATGATCACGTATGACGAAAAATGGATAAAACATACTTTCTCATCGTAAATAATTAAATTGCATCGTCTGTTTTTATCTCATTTAGCATACAACTGTTATACTCCACAGTGTATGTAGTTTTTGTAGTAACGATGATATACTTAGCAATTCCCCCTCTGGCAGGTCACGCACTTCATCACCATCGTCGTCATCTTCGTCGAGTAGCTCGTCCGATGGCTCAAGTAGTGGCAGCAGAACCTCTCCTGCGAAGAGGCCACACAAAGCGCCGACGTGAGTGCGACTATTCCTGTTCTTTTTCCATTATAATGCATTGTAAGTAAATTCGATCGTTAATACTTCAATTCAAGTCACTGGAGTCGCCAAGCTCTATACGCCCTCTTTATGCACGTGCCCTATTGGGCTGATTTTCTGCAGTTCCCGTTTATTTATTGGCCGACCGTCGCCATGTCAAATGAGTCGGGGAGGGTATGCGAGCCTGCTGTAGAATGCAGCTCAGACATTCCTGTCACTTGTGAATATCGTTGGCTTCAGTATCATACTTTTATATGAATGCTGATGTAGTGAAATGATATAGATATGAATGTGGGAATCTTATGAGATTAAGATACTATATGTAACGATATAAATATCAATATTATCTATTTTCATATTTCTTTATTTAATAATAGGTAACAGCCTATTACTAATAGCTAATAACAATGGTACGATAGAACATACTGGAAACCCCCAAAGTTGTTATTCACTTTTCATCGTCTATGGAGGCACCCTAGACTACAACACTTCCATCATTTGTTTGTGCTTAACAGCTTTGTTTTTATTTCTCGTCTTTTCAGAAGGTTATCTGTATCTGATGTTAAGGGACAATTTAGATTGCACAAACTTGCCAGTCAACGGCGAGGCGATGTGATATCTGGGGAAGGTAGCCAATACACTGATGACGACAATTTTATTAATGATGATGACGATGATGATGAAGACGATGGCTTCAGAAGTAAGGAACATTACCATAGCTGGGCACCGGTGGAAAGTCATCGAACCAATCCGGTCTGCGAAACTCGTGCTCGACTCGGTCGGGCCGATACCGGTCAAATACAAGTTGATTCCCTGGCCTGTTCTCTTTGTCTGGGTGATTGGCTCGCCTCTGTTTGTGTGACCAAGGAAGGGTAAATTTCTAAGAAAATTTCCTCCTGCTCGGTAATATATGTATTTATATAAGTAGGGGACCGGTCGTGTAGATTCTAACGCTCTATTTAACCCTTCCCTTCTTGCGGAGCGCAAGTGAGAGCAGCGGCTCTCCTCAGGCAATGACGACTCACCAGCTGGGTTTGCTCAATATCACTTGATCGACGAGAAAATTGATGAAGAAGTAAAGAAAAGGCGGCAGTCAGCGAACTTAACGACTGGGGCGAAGGTTCGATCCCCGGAGATCGTAGTTCTCTTCTGCTCCTACAATCGCTGACATGTCTCAATTTGGCAGGCATTTTACGAGTACATTGAATACCTCACAGTGTGTTTATGTGAGCCGACTGCTCCGACGAACACAAAATATTTGGCTTCTGTCAAGAGAGTCGAGGGAGAGCTGGAACAAGCGCGAGAGGCTCGGGGAACCATGGCGTGGGATTCTCACGGAGGTAAATCACAAAGGCCCCCTCAGAAATCCTGAGGAGGACAATACCCTTTACGTATTCTGAGTCGGAATACGTAATTTACGTATTCTGTATTACGTATACGTACCCTTTAAAAGGGTATTGTCCTCCTCAAAAAGGCTCTAAAGTATATTGATATAATAATACTATTATACATGTGGTTATTCAATAAGGATGGTAATACGATAATCATTCTCTACACTTTACGATGAGATACTCCGCCTGGTGTGGTAGCTTCATTTCGCGGGGCAATGGTTCCGAAGGGATCTGACCGTTACTTCAGCAATTTTGAACGGTCATACTACTTCTTATTCTCGGGAGCATTTGGATCTGTTGGAGTTGCTATTCCGATTGTTGTGATGCATTTCTTCCCACAGGCCTCTACCGGCGGGGCCTGGACCTTTACCCTGATTTATACACGCAACCGACCGACACGCCGGAAGAGAGTACGAGGCTACTGAGGAGGTGAGGTGATCGTGGGTTCGATCCCGACATGTGGCATTATTTCAAGAGAAGAAGACCGATGTTTGGCTTGCAACCAGAGGCGCTGGAAGCTGGATGCGAGGCTGGGTGGGCGAATGTGTGACTCTAGAAGGATATGGAGGGGCGATATGACATAGTAAGCATTACCTTCATTTGTGATTAAGTATATCTAGCAAACGGTAGAGGATCGTCTAGATACTCGCCCGTCGATGAGCACAACAATATATACAGGCTGTATATGTTATTGTTCAGTTAAGTTGCTCCCAGCTGTATGATACAGCTGTGAGCAACTTAACTGCTCAACTCAAAGCTGGGATTCAGGAAATAAATGTACACCGTTTCTCGGGCAAGTTAAACAAATGACCAAGCAACAATATCAGTGCCACTTCCAACTTGAGATGATGAGTGTATCAAAGTTGGATGCATATTGTCAAACTTGAACTCAATACTTCCTAATTATGTCAAGGATGAATACGTATTGTCATTCTTGGATGTGACACTGATATTGGTGCTTGGGCATTTCTCAAACTTGCACGGCAAAAGGTGTAGTTTTCAAGTGAAACCTACTTAAGATTCTTGACTTGGTTCTTAATTTAGGGGCACATGGACATCTCATGCTCCCCATAGACTTTCGGTTTCTCTTTACTAGTAATTAATTATATTTCTTTCACAACTCAGAATATCTTCAATGTAGTAGCCCACTTGACTGGTGCTGCAAGCATTGATGAAGTTCTGGTAACTTTATATTGAGGCACTGTTTTCAGTTGGTATAGATATTACAGGCTGCCGCCGTTAATTTCCCCGCCGGTAGAGGTTGGTGTCGTCACACTAGACCGGCCCTCCTCGGGCGATGAAGAAACGGATGAGGACGAGTACTTGACAGAGGAGTTGGATGAAGTGAAGCATTGGATGGTGGACAACTGGTTCCACTTGGGACTCACTTGCAGGAGAAATTCAGAAGATTATCAGTAGGGAACCCTCCTCTACTCCGCCCTCCACTCCGCAACTAGGTACTTACAACATTACAAAGGAAAATTGATATTTCGTATCTACGCGAAGCTTAAAGAAGCCGCAACGATCACCAGGACCGAGATGGCTCTGGCTATACTTAACAAAGATGATGAGGCTTGGAAACGATGGAGGGTGAGTTGGTTTGTTCCCCGGTTGGTGGTTTGATCCGTGATGTTCTCAGAAATCGCTGTTTGAAGAATATTCCAGACTCACCGATAGCGCGTTCAACCTTGCCGAGCTGAAGCGGGTTCGCAATGAGCATATGATTGAAAAATTCAATTGGTGAAAATAACGAGTTCGCGGAGCAGCTGATTGAGCTCGGCTTAACAACAGTTTCACTTGCACATAACTCCTGTTGTGGTAAATCTAGTTCTCGATCAAATGCAGCGGATTGCACTCGTCACCGAGTTTGAAAGGCGACTTGCTGCTGACTTCAAAGAAAGTGTTAAAGTCGTTCAAATCCTGAAAGTGTCCAGCACCTCTTAGTTTTGGGTAAAGATGCCAGGCGACGGTAAATCCAATGGTATAAGTAAAACGTACAAGAGAGCGTTTGCAAAGTTTATCGTGGGCCTCTTCGGAGCCGCATTAATCGTCACAGAATGCGCTTTCGTTATTGGTGTATTGCAAGTAAGCCCAGCGGTTGCCACCTGGCGGCGGCGGGTGTACGTACCTCCGTTTTCAGAAGCTGATGCGATCTAGTAGTGTTTGATCGAGTACAGGGCTAACCATGTCGAAAACAAGTTATCTGTTGGCTCCGAGTTGAGTGCAGCGCCATTATGATATCTGATCAATCTGTCTGTGGATGTCACGTGCACGGCGAGTTAAGATTCTAAATGCTTCAGTTTTAAGAGTTTGTACACGAAGCATACGAACAGAAGTAGATGAAAATAAAAAAGTAGCAAATTTGCGCGTCATAATTCGTCGTTCATGGCCTGCTAGCCTGGTGACATGACGCGGTCGTGGGCATAGCTGAGGTTACACAGACTCATCGTAAGGAGCAGTCCTTTTGAAGCAGAGAATTACGCCGGAAGCGCGACGGCATCTCTACGCATATCTCGCCGCTTCCCTATTAGTCATTCTCCCGAGTTCGTCTATGTTTCATAGCGCACTCCTCTTAGAACAAATGTCGAGAAGAACTTGAGCGATTCACCAGTGGACCACTGCCAGTGGTTGCAGGAAGCTGCGATGGACTTGCGAGGTTAACTCGTCGAAGATTCGTTTGCGGTTGGAATGCCGCCATCGGCCTGATTGAATTGTTGCGGCACAGGAGCGGGTTGAGCGGCTAAAGTTTCCCATGGAGTTGGGGATGCGTTCACTAACTAAAGTTCAGCTGCTTAACCAACAATGTAGGAGAACATAACGCGAAAACTCTGCAGAGCCTTCGCATTAGAACCAGAACCCTCGCGCAATGACTCACTTCCTAATCACACCGAACTATTTTCCTATAACTATCACCTACTCAATCGCCAATCGGGAGATTCCGCCGAACACATATCTCTTTCCAAGGACCGTGATGCCGCATCTTGCTCGTGCGTGCCGTATAGCGGATCTTTATTTGCTATCGTTGGATAAGCTTCATCTTCGAGAGTATCTTCACACGGTTCCAGATCACGGGTATGTTTTGGTGGGGCTGAAGTGAGAAAAATTCTTACAAAAAACTAACTATACTACCTGATAGAGA
>JAAPAO010000525.1:0-25441 GCA_013115145.1 Perkinsus chesapeaki
GTCATACCGCTCCCTTCTATTATTAAAGTATCTTATATGGTCATACCGCTCCCTTCTATTATTAAAGTATCTTATATGGTCATACCGCTCCCTTCTATTATTAAAGTATCTTTTATGGTCATACCGCTCCCTTATCAAAGTATCTTGTTTGTTCGCGTGATTCCTCTTCACAAAACGAATACGTTACTCCGCGATCAAAATTCACCACGACAATTTCGTGGCGCAGTGACGAATTCTCAGGGTATCTGTTCAATAAGCTAGAGAAGCTCCAGAATATCCACGACAAATCGACTTATCAATATTACGATGTCATGCAGTGGACCACCGGTGAAGCCTATCGCCGAGCGACAATGAAAGCTATGTAATAAAAATACCCTTGCTGGGGATCGAACCTGCGAACATGGAAAAGCTATACGTTGGCCACGCTAGACATTCTGTTGATTTCCTCTTAGTTTTTCGCCTAATAGTACAAGGGGGTATGCTTCTGAGATGAGTTGGTGCGATTCGTAGTGGTGGGACTAGCTCATTTCACTTCATCATCATCCTAAGCGAGAGCCTCAGTTCTACCAATCACAGTGGAACCGCGTGCATGCGTGCGTGGCTGAATAATCGTGAAATTAACATTTTTCATATTTTACATTTTGTTTTATATGTTATATTTCCACACTGTTATATATTAATATTGCCTTGCTACATAGCTTGTTACTTATCATTATTATCAAATAATAGTTATATCTCCTTCATTACATTTATATATTATTTATATATATTTATTATTTCCCTCGTTTCAGACATAAGGAGCTGGTTCACGAGCTTCCTTGTGACAAGTACCGGCCTATAATGTAATAATAATAATCCGAACTCAACCGTTGCATGAATAATTAGGTACAAACTGGTCGTAGATGATACCGAGTTCAGTCCCACCGAGTCGGTGGCAGCACGAGGGGGTGGTGCGGCTGCCACGTGATCAGTCAAACATGAGTGCATGGAAGCCACAGTTCGTTTCTGTACACCTTTTGAAATCAAGTTGCCAGTCTATAGCATTTCTGAAGCTCAGGGTTCGCGAGGGTCGGATCTGAAATCTGGGCGGGCGTTCCGAGGTGAAAATGCTTACATTCGTAGGCGAACGTCTAGTTGGCTACTTCCTTATGGTAATCCATAGCTCAGTCGTATATTGCATATTTTCGCGTTTTCCCCACATACCGTAAGTGTCATTTAAACTATATGAGAAATGGACATCATAGTGTGGTTGTACTGGCAACGGTTTTTTTCTGTCGCGAAAGTACTCTTTAGAAAGATATCACTTTTTCCCGCTTTTTCAGTTTGTTATATAATAATGTCCAGCAAAGTCCTAGGTTTGGTATCTCAGCAGTGCCTCGATAAGTTCATGCAATTCGACTTTGAAAAGTCCTGTGTGACAGAGTTCTTGGTGAACGGCTTGAACATGGTAACCCAACTCGACCTCTTTTGTATCTTTTATTAGTTCCTCTCGTGTAGGGTATTATGGCTGGTGCTCTAGCTGTCAAGTTGCCTCAGATCATTAAGATTCTCGCCAATAAGTCCGTTAAAGGTGAGAATCAGATCAAATATTTTAATGTTCAACATGGGTTGGATATTTATGAGGGAATCTCTCTTTATAAATTTCGATTAATCGGTAAACATTGTATTTGTTATTATCTCACGAATACGTAATACGTTCACCAAGAACGTCCAAAGTTTGGTCACTTTTATTGCCAAACAAAGTCAGTTGGTGAATATCGGATTTCTTTCGTTTCTTGAGCTCGTAATGACGATATACTATCTTTGTTTCACCGAGTCGAGTACGTACTTCACTGAAATGTACTTCTGATCAGGTATCTCGGAGGCATCGTTTGCTTTGGAGTTCCTATCAAGTTCGCTATTCTGCACCTACAATATGTTGATGAGACACCCCTTTGCAGCTTGGGGAGAGATGGCCTTCATCTCGATGCAGTGCATGATACAGCTCATACTATTCTGGTAAAGCTCCTGCTCTTCACTTTCCCGAACTGTCGATGGCCTGGCGTGACATGAGATATATTAAAGTCCTTTACTATCAGCACTCATGCGTGATACATATTTATTATTATTGCTGCAGTATATACGTATTACGTATGGGACTATCATTAAAGTATTGAAAGTTACAGTGACATAGTGCAAGAAGCACTTATTAAGATAACAATCAGCCTATAGTGAACCCCTTCAGTATCTCTCTACTAGTAAGACAACGCCACATTAACATAAATCAGAATCGGGATGATGCTGCATAACGTACTTTGCTCATTTGTGCTTCCAACAGAAAAGGGATACTTGCAATTCTCGTCATCTACAGCGGACGCTTCTTGACAATCGATGTGCTTCTCAAGTGCAGCCAATTTTCTCGCAATGCCAGGAATTGGACTTGTTCGCTGTATTTAGCGGGTACATCCTTCATGTCGGTGTATTCTGTACCAGTCGAGTCATAAAGCTCAGATCTCGTTAGAATCTTTGGCATTTCACAAAATATTTCATTTTCAGGTGGTATTCCAAGGTGGACATGCTGCCTCGTGTGTTGCTGATGAATCTCCTATCATTCGCCTTTATGTGGGCCATGAGCGGTCAGATGCCTCAGCAGGTATCCGCTTTCCGTAACTTCCATCGATCTACGCAGTTCTCTTAGCTCCTCCCGATTCTCGGAATGGCGCCTGCGGTCGTCGGTGTAGCGTCGAGGTTACCTCAGATCGTCCTTAACTTCAAACAGGGCAACACTGGTGAGATTTATCGACGATTATTTGTCCGAATGACCCGTCATTTCCGCTTCAGGTCACTTGGCCTTCCTTACATTTTTCCTATCGTTCATGGGCAATCTCGCCAGGGTATTCACCACACTCAAGCAGCTCAACGATCCTGTTACTCTGTAAGATTTCGCACTGTGGTGGATACGGAGTTAGATTTGTTTGTTCAGGGCCGGCCATGTGTGTGCTGCGGTGTGCAACGGTACATTAGTTTTCCAAATTGTTTACTACTGGAATGCTACTAAGACCGCCAATGCGAAGGAGGACGAAGCCAAGAAGACTAAAAAAGATGAATAAGAAATGTACACACTGTTGATTCATTCAAAGCGTTTCAAGTGCTAGCAGACTTCTGGCTGTCAATACCGTGTAGCAATAACTCGGAGTTATAAATAACTGCTATTTTCCTGTATTTTATTCTATACTATGTATGGTTGTTATTACATACACTTGTATTTTCCTATATCCGGAGTTATTAACTCCGAGCCGTGGAGCGCAAATCGCCTTTTGTTAACTTTTGCAGAAATACTCAAGCTGCAAGTACGGCTCACGAAAGAACAAATCACTGACCACATCACCTAATGGTTGTTCGGAAGAACTTCTTCCTATGCTGTATATGTATACCTGGTACACTGATTTAGCTTAACATAACGACCAAACGTTTGCGCAAAATATAGTTTTGGCAATATTATTTTGTTTAGGAAATTATTAACACTTACGAATATATATTTTCGCGAGCGCAAAGTACGATTTTACCGGCGTACACCGACGTCAAGGCAACAACTTATCCGATTATAGCCTTACTTGAACCCAAAGCTCTTATCGAATGACCAGGAGCTCTGCGAGTAGTAATTAGTAATACTAGTATATCTAATTTGTGAGATTGAAGTAGCGATATGAAAGGCTCAAGCCCCTCGCATCGCATCGCGACGCATATTAGTGGCGCGTGAAGCGTCACAATAATGAACGTCATTGAGTGAAGGTGAAGCGAGCGATAAAAGTGGTGTATAGTAATTGGCTTGCAGAGCAGTAAAATGCTCTATATAAAAACAATTTGTTAAGATAAGGAAAACTTGGGTCTTCGGAGAAGATGAAGCGAGCCGTCGCATACGCTCTGAGAGCGACTACACCCGGCGGCGCTTCGAAGTCTCGGACAGACTGCCCCTGCTGCGCGAGCTCTCTCTGTCATCACGACGATTATCGACAACCGGGGTCTCGAACAGATTCTGGGTTATGGAAGGACCTCGTATAACAGAGACATGATTAATCGAAAAGCTCTCGCTACCATCTTGGTGGCCCAGGACATATCTCCTGTAGAAAGCTTCGCGAGAATCTTTGTTGACATTGTAAAGTTTGAGAAAGCATCTCATCCTGTCACAGTCGTTTCTCTGAACTGGTAGCTTATACCTCGGTAACCTAGTACCCTTACCCTTAAACCACATTCTCGCCTATAGGCGGCGACCATGAGGGGAACAATGCAGTTCATGGATAAGTATCCCATATGGCCGAGATCTAAGGCATTATCGGTGAAGTTGCGGAAACCACGGTCCCTGAGAAGCGAGACTGTACCCGCGTGATAAGCGGATTGTTTTCTTACTTGGGCACAAAGACTCGGACTCCTATCGCCGCTCCGGCAGACTTCACGTCAGCATCACCAATATCGAAAACACTACTTCCTAAATCGAGTTGAAAGTTGGCACGAAGGCGTCTCTGTATGGCAAGGGGGATGCCGCATACAACTTTTACACAATCCTAAGACGAGCCATTGACATGTCCATGTGAATCGCGCTAAGTGCGACCAGCTCGCATGGTGCTCACCGGGTTTTCCAGCATGCTCCGTAAACCAGACTTCAACTCTGGTTTCCTCAAGATATAAATATATACTCCACCTTCGATAGTCGCCACTGATATCTGAAGTCAAAGTGCAAACGCTCTTATGCGGTTATAAGCTATTCTAGCGGTGTGAACCGACTCACAGCCTGTATTCCGTTCCATCCCGCATTGCACTGTATACCAAGACCAACAACTTTATAGCGACGCCTGAGGGGAACTAGAGTGTCGGTTTGGATCGTGGAACTGACTACATCATATTTGCTATTGCGGGAGACTCATCGTCGTAAATTACTGTCGTGTGGCTTACATGTACAGTGTGGTTGTTGCACATATACTCCGGGAAGCCTGGGGGACAAGACGGCGACCTTGAGCTCCCCTCATTGACCGGACGAGAAGACATAATGGGATGGGATCGTGATAACCTGCCGCTCCAAGTGGCCTGCTGTGCATACATCGCACGCTAACATCGTCCAGACCGCGGACTTCAGAGTATCGGCTCAGCGAAAGCCTCAACTCAACGAGCCTATGATTCCAAGAAGCACCTTAAGGACACAAACGATAAAAGAGAGTATCTCCGAACAGGATTGATTCTGGGTCTTTCCACCATGCATGAGCCTAAAAGCAACGGGACGTAAACTCTAGTTGTACGCATGCGTACATACCAAACATGAATTCAGGGCAATTATTCAGTAATATCATATTCAAAATGATATGATTCATCTCCCTAGTTCTGTTGGAAGGTGGGGACGTGACTTAAGTCCCGATGCCATCGGGCCGATGGAGTTTATTATGTTGTTCGTCATGAATGTTTATCATTATGAAGGTTACGCTTGAATTAGTGATACAGTTTCCACTTATCAATAAATCGGCAGCCTCATAGTGGGTTTTGCGGGAACCTTTTGTGAAGTAGATCTGCCCGAGAGTGTAACTTCGACATTAAATCATACTGCAACCTAAAGTTTTGCCCGAGTTCAATGGTCAACCGGCTACGGAGGCTACGGAGGGATTGATCATCAATCCTCGTAGCTCCTGTCTCCGAGGTCACTATTTCCAAGTCAGTTTTTAGATAGCGGGGCCTTGCCTCAGCCCGGGAAGGGAATGATGGAGTCCACATGTGCAAATTGGTTAGGAGGGCTTTGTGCTACGTATTTAGAGGCCCAGACACAAGGAGGGGGGAGCTGAGAGGAGGACCAGTACGATAGATAATATGATACATATGTTAATAATGCTTGTGTAATGCTATGAAAATCCTACTATCTGCAAAAACAAAGGCCTGAGTCCTATTTGTAAATTGGATGGGTGAGATAGCATCATCGAGAGTTTGTTCTCCCTCATTCTCACAAACCACACTGGACCAACACTTGCACGAGCGACTTCCACTGCCACAAATACGATCTGGTTCACTTGCCTCCAAGACCACTAAATCTCCTATTCCTGAGGAGATATTTTCGGCAAGACCCTCGCCTAATAAGGTCCACCGCAGAAGCGCAACTGCAGGGCGCCATAGATTATCTGTCCCATGGATAGATTGTCTATCATAGTTGCATGAGAGACTGACGACTAGCCTCCAGGAAAACATCTTGTTAGGCGCCTACATGACCATTCCGGATAGAAAGTATCTGGAAGTAGGGGGGATTGATTATTTGTCTCGGGGGTTATCTTTCCGACCCAATATGC
The DNA here is from genome assembly GCA_013115145.1 of Perkinsus chesapeaki. NCBI lineage: Eukaryota > Perkinsozoa > Perkinsida > Perkinsidae > Perkinsus > Perkinsus chesapeaki. The sequence continues at coordinate 6,300 of JAAPAO010000525.1, forward strand.
ATTTTATAATAAACCACCAACCAATTAATGCTTACGGAAATGAAGGGAGGCTTGTTGATTGAAATAGCCCTTCCGAACTCTTGGTGAGAGCGGGGCCGTAATGCCTTGGTGAGGGCTGAACATAAAAACAGCTTCAATCAGAAGTACTCCCAGATCTCCTACGTCACGCCGTGACGATGCTCCGAGACATGACCGTCTGCACGCGAAACATAGACAACGCGCGCGTGCGGCGTCACGGGAAGCTTCCAGCTCGTCTTTTTTATCTTTATAAACAGCAAAAAAGATAGATTATGCCTCAGCTTCGTGCTGTGACTGCTCAGCGTAAGTAACGTGCTAACAGTAAGTAAGGTAATACCAACTGCAACTGTACCGACAATAATCTAAAGAGAGGTAGGAGACGGCAATTTCCCGCGGCTCAGCGAGCCCCGACATGGATACGTCACCGGTGCCGTACACGCAAAGCCGACGCGCGAGCGCGATCCCTTACATATATAGTGGTGGTTGTTGTAGTCGCTCACTAGTGGAATGCTCTCGAAAGGAAAAAGCATGCCCTTTCCGTTAAAACCGTTCGGGTGACTCCAATTGGATCCCCTCGCTAGCTGTCCAGATTTCAGATGCTGTCAGATGACTGTGGAGTATATAAAGTACGCTTCACCGCCGATGTGCTGGTTATGCCGCGACGGCGCTCCCGGGCGCGATTTCGGCCGCCTTTCCACAGTATTCCTTTTAGCCCATTGGGTACAGTGCACTACTCAGTAGCCACCTCCACCAGGTGACTTCTGGTGGCGGGGTGCATGGTCCAGGCTGTATTTGATGATAGGTACATGGGAGTCACCTCCCATTGGGAGGTTTTACGAATCGTGGGTCACGATTATATGGTTATCTACTGCATCTATGACAGATAATCTATCTATGACGAGCATAAACGAGAATTCGCGGCTCGATAGCAATGACTTTTGAAAGCCACTCAAGGCTTCACTTGAAGCCCAGCAGTCAAAGCATCAGAACAGATCTGGTATATCTGTAACCTTACTTGATGAGTGAGGTCGGCTTTGTCGACCACATAGTGCGGTTCATTTTGATACATGTTTTGCGCCATCAATATATCTATAGGAAAGGATCTATCAGTTCTATGAAACGAGAATTGATACTAGTAGCGGGCTGTTCAAGCCTAAGCCATCGTGGAGCCGATCGCCTAGGTCTATTTGTTGGTTTCCGATTAGCTCAATTTGTATTACATCTAGCTACAGTGTACGGTTCCGAATCGTTTTGGAAAAATTAGTACTGAGTAAAACTATGAGTCATACGAGTGCGGAATGGCTTCGTGGCCACTTTTCATGTCATGCGCATGAATAAACTCCTTTCGAGGGAAGATCTCTGTCCTCCTGCTTGGAAAATACTATCCTGAATCAGGACACTCTTCCAAGTCTTAGCTAGTAACTTGGTGCGCGCAAAAGCCTCGTTCCATCAAAAACGTCCAAATTGAAAAGATGTGGTGGTCTGTGCATAGGCGACTATGACTCACACAGCTTACGGCGGGGTTCTACGCAGCACATCCGGGAGGACGAGTTCCTTGAGTCCAGTCAAAGACCCAGAAGGTCTACCATAAGACCTGCGTCAGAGTAGCACCTCCATCGGCGGTGATGTCTTGCGTAGAAACCCGTCGTAAGCTGTGTGAGGCATAGTCAGTGGGAAAGTCGGATTCAGGGCCCTGAATTTAAGATTGTGAGGGAACAATCATATGTTCATGTACACCATTGAAGATGAAGGTTGATCAATTGAGCTCCAACTCGTGCCCACAGAGAGGGAAATAACAAGTTGTTATTTACCTCTCTTATTAACAACCCACGATCATCGTGGCACGATGCCTTAGTGCTGAGCATGGCATTACCAACAATACAACAGCAGATATTACGATTCTAGATCATAGAGGTACCCGCAAGTTGCGGGCCGCAACAATCTGTTTCTCTGTGAATGAGAAGTGATACAATCAAAGTGGTGAAGACCCCAGCAGACTAGCCTAAAAGCCTACTGTCAGCAGACTAACTGCCTACTAGCAGGAAAAGATGGTTTATGGGAGTTGCCTAGCTGACACACGGAACATTATCTAGAATAAGCTGTATGTCTTACAAACGATCATGTATTATGGTGAACTGTCATTGGCTCATTCTTAGTCCGAAGCCTATCGAAGAAAGAAATCGCGAGTGAGTAAGATTAATGGTGTGAGTTCCTTGAATTTTTTTATATATCGCATTTGCCTAATCGAGCAGCATAGTTGACTGAGTGTGCCATTCAGTATGGCCCATACTTATAGTAGGCTTTCTCTCCACAGCAGATTCTTTGACCTCTGCTCTCATCATTTCTGGCCTGACCTTTCCCCTCATTATTCTTTCGAGAAGGTGGACTAATGCCCATCAAGAACTCCTGCGAGAACTCCTTACGGGAATTACCCATGCATCGATACAAAAAACAATTTGGATACTCAAACAAATCTGCGAATATGCTACGAACGCATGCACATCTTCGACGCAGCAACAAAATAAATGATGTACGATGCACGCGCGTGACTGCACGCGTGCGGAAAATCGGAGCTGGGTTATGGAGCAACCTATCCTTCCACGCTCTAGCGATGTTCTATGGGTTCACCTACACCGGAGTCTCTTAAACAATTTTCAGTGAGTTTTTACGACTCGATGCCATGGCAAGGAATTTCTATTTGTCCATGTAGTTCTCTTAGTTATTCCCGATTTTTGGAGTGGCGCCTGCGGTCGTCGGTGTGGCGTCGAAGCTACCTCAGATCGTCATCATCTTCAAGCGGGGCAACACTGGTGAGATGTATTGTCAGCTATTTGTCCGAGTGACCCATCGTTTCCATTGATCGCATTTCTGCCAGATATTTTCTGGTCACTTAGCCTGCCTTACGTTCTTCTCGTCATTCCTGGGTAACCTCGCCAGACTACTTTCCAAGGATTTGCATGGCGAATCCCACGTATTATGGAAAGCCTTACAGAGTAACACTGGCAAAGTTGGATATGTTTGTTCAGGGCGCGGTTTGCAACGGTACATCAGCTTTCCCGATTGTCCACTATTCAATCCAGTAGTGGACAATTCCAGTGGAAGGCCACTAAGGCCGCTAATGCTAGTATGAGATAGTTTGACATCCAACAAGATGTGCAGTATGAGACATAGTCTTGCCATGCCTGCCGAGGAAGCTCAGGTTGAGGATTTGATCATTATTAGGTGGCTTGCCAACTACGCATGATTTATCTTGTTTGAAGAACATGATCAGTCGTAGCCTCGAGTAGCCGCGTAGCCAAGAGTAGCCAAGTCAGTAGCCCCTACTCGAAACATGATACATGATTGTAATGCGACATACACGCTTGTAGCTTGACGTAAACGAAAGGCAATGTTGGAAGAACGGATAATAAAGTTCGTTGAGTAGACTGAATGCCGACCGGCTGATGAGCGAACGTAAAGAGTGCTCAAACGTAGATGACTATCAAATGAATCATACAATCGCCAAATTGAGCACTTTCGATGACTAAAGAGTCGTTACTAACCGTGCCATTCGTCTCACCGAAAGATCTACTGACAAGAACCGGAAGCTAAGTCTTCGTACAGCTCTGGACCAAATTGTGTACGCACAATATTACTTTGAGAAAAGTATTCATAGTCCCTCAGATCTCCTGGGTCAACCCTTATAATCCCCAAACAAACGCAATTCTCGATAAAGCCGACAAAGTCGACATAAGTTGGATACGATGCTGTGGTGATTTCGTAGTGCGTAGGAGAGCTCTTCTTAATAGTCAAGGTAATATTATCCTTATCTTGCCCACAAATTACGAGTATATTCAGCGGTTGCGCTGCATTAGCTGCTCTATTGAGCCAGTCTACTTGCACGCAGACATTACCACCGATATGCTTGAAGTATTTACTGACAGGGCCAGTACTTGCTTGTAATTCCATAAAGGATAGTGAGATGGTTAGTAGCAACCAGACGAGGGCCATTTTTGGGTAACTATAACTAACTCATGAGCGACCATGGTTTCTTAACCGGTGATCAAGAAGACAAAATCCCAAAGGCGTTGAAGCCATTAGGGCGTTCGTTTACTTGTATACAACCCAGGTATTCCCAAATTATGGCCGACTTTAGCTCGAGGGATCTCACCACCAAATCACATCGGCAAGACTCACGCTCGTTGATGGATGATTTACACGCAACAGCTTTGCCTGGTGGAGCGGCTCCACGATGGAGCCTCCATCGTAGCCACGAGGGTAACTCGTAGTTTGCAAATTAACGGCCCAAGAATTCAGGATTTGAACTTTGGGGACACTCCCAATATGCATCGCCCAACATGTTTAATACACCACATTTTACACTGTTAGCCTTGTGGGCGGAGTCATGACCGATGCGTCCATTGATAGTAACGGTACTACAGACAGTGCCAATTGACATATCGATCATCGCATACTGCACGATGGTCTTCTATTAAGGGTTCATACGAAATACTGCTTACTGGGCAGGCAGAACAGATACGCACAATAGCTGTAGACCTTGAATCAATGAAGCTAGCTGATCTCAGCATGATCCCAGCGTGTCTGTTCCTATGACTAATTCGCTGTGCACGTGGCACGTGTGCGCTGCGCACTAATCCGCTGAAGAAGCGCCACGCCCATGGCCCATGGCCGACGTCAGCGGAATTTAGTGTGTAAAAAATGGTTGATTGAATCGATTCCAGTTTCGAGAGTGAAAAATCCCAGATAAGTAATTCGGGATTTAAATTCCTTTATCAATGAGATATTCTCATTGAGAATAATATAACCTCTAATACGACAGCATATATCAAAAGCAAAAAGAGTAGTATCACTCATAACAGTCTGTTCCCCTCTCAACCAAACTCGATAAGATATGAGTGGGAGATACTTCGAATATAGTGGGCATGTGAGCCGCGTACCGATTAAGACTTACTCTGGAACTCTGATTTCTTAAGAGCTCAATAAGTATTATACTATTACGGACCAGTCGCACAATAATTTTCAATTCTATAGTGATACCATTTATATAGTCCGAGTTGAAACGTAATTCACGAGTGCACTTGATGTAAAAAAGAAGGTCATGTGTTGCGCGCTTAATACAGTTTACTGAGCTCAAGGGTATGTCTTTATTGTGATTGCCATGAAGTGGAGCGGCCGATATTGAAATCGGCTCGCTGAGTTCAGGTTGGGTTCGGTGAGCGATTACCCAGGTCGGAGCGAGCTGCACGCAAGCTGCAGTCACGTACTGCGTCATGCTTGAAATTGCAAGTGGTTCTTGACTTGACAATGTTAAGCTTGGATTAGACGCGGCACGCCGTCGTTTTCCATTAACAGTTTAACGCAATATTACAACCTTGGTTGGAGTAGAGCTGAGTAGACGAGAGAGGGTCTATCCGGGTTACTAAACCGGCTGGTAATAGGCGAATAGTCGACTGTAGCTTACCATATAACACGCATGAACAAAAGGCGTGTGAGCGGAAGTGTATATAAACCTGCTTCAGTGGGCAAGGACTAGCCACTGGACAAACGAACTGTTATGACCATTATGGTCAGCTATGGCAGTACCGTACTGTCAGCATGTAGTACGCGGCGCTTCATGTGCGCGGTGATAACTGTGGAAAGATACCAACCTTACCACTCGATAAAACTAGCGAAGTATCAGCCTCCGCAAATAAATGACCATCACCAGATTCAGCCTCTCATCATCGAGAAGCAGTAGTACTACTATTGAGATGAAAATACGGTACAGAAAGGAGAGGCTGACCTTCACAGTTTACCATAAACAAACTCCAGCTAGGCTAGCTGAGCTAGCAACCTTCTACTGACAGGTGCCTCGCTCCAGTTCAATGAGACTGCCCTGAAAAAGTGTGGACACAGAGCCTGAGCCTTCGTTGTAGAAGAAGAGCTTCATGTCAGGTTCCTCCGGAGAGGTCTTGAGTTCGCATTGCTTGTGTGACTTATCAATGAAGTCGTTGTACTCACCTACACTGCTTGCAGCTATAGTGTATGTTAGGTTATTAGTCTTATCGACAGCCAGATGTGCCGAGTATCTTTCATTATAGCAATAGATGATATCGTCAACGAAGGTTTGTTCTCCACGGCTTGTCCAGATAGTCTCAATACACACATCTTCGTCGATCTTCTGGCTAAAATTGCCGTGAAGAGCAACCTTTGAGCACCGAATGCACAAGAGTAGACTGGACAGCAGGCGAATGTCTACCATGCTAACGATGAGAAAGAATCAACGAACCTGAAGATCTGTCCGAATATTGAGACTTACAGTTTAAATGTAGAATTCCCATGGCAACGACCGTTGCCAAGCACAAAGCCAATTATCCTTGGAGATTTTCCAAGGAGGATTCCTCCGATTGGAGAATAGCAGTTTCACAGATTGGTCAGGATTACGAGGAGTTTGCCATCTAATGGGGTGTATTTCACCAAGCCTGTTGACGTAGGATCCCATTTAAATTATCCGAACGAGCCTTTATTCCGGCCACACACCCATGTGCAACTTGGATCCACTATGATGCTGTCCGTGGCTCCCCTCCCTTTCAACGGAGTTCCACGATTCACGCTACACTTATGGCAAGGGGGTGTCTTCAAGACATCCCCGGCGAAATTTCTCACCCTTTAGGCTTCCGATTAGAAAAAAGGTGCACTGCCATTTTCCGGAATCATGAGAATCTATCAAGATCGCATGGGATCATGCAAGACCGCACATCTCATGTTCATGACTATGTAGACCGAATGGCGGTACCGTGCGCCACCGTAACGTGTTTGGTGGCAAACGAGGAGAGATCTCCTTTTAACTCTGATCTCGTATGGGAGTAGAAGGCTCACGTTTAGCACAAGTCGCCCTGGCTAGGTCTGCTATAGCGTTATTCCAAAACTGGAGGCTTGAGTTGCTCGATCTGAACCGCTGGCTTCAGTCTAAAACCGTGACACGGAATAGTTCAAAAACCAGACGCGGGTGGTGTGACGGAGCTCGACCGAATAAAAGAACAGCTCTAGGCTAAAGCTGTTCATTTGTTCGTGTGCGTCCCCTCAACTGTTGAGCGTCTCTTCCCGTGTAAGATGAACCACTCCAAGGCGCAACAATCTCAAACAAGCCAACTCTCGTGAACAATCTCTAGGCCAACTCATGTCACCAACAAAAGCCATGGGCCGCGCACATTCAACTCGCCTACAGCTTCCTCGTCAACCTTGGAAGTAACCTGAGACAGCGGAACCATATCACTAGCAGGAGACGAACTTGCTCCGATATGAAAGCCGTCTCTAGTTACCTACACGAGCGAAATATAAGGAAGGAGGACAGATTTGTCAGTTTTCTTCTCGAGGACAATATAAACGCGCCTGGTTTCTTCGTCGGAGATCTAGACATCTCCGGAAATACTGTGAAGAGGTGGCCTTGCCCTGACTGACGCATTGTGTCCTATCTAGCGCGCTCCTAAGTAAGAGAATGCTGGAGTTCTCTCGCGATGAAAGGCTTGCAAACATGGCGAAATCGTGTAGAACATGGCACCGTGTCTAGCACACGCGGTGTAGGGCTCAGGAATCGTCAGTTCAACAGCAAAAAGTGAGGTAAGAGATACCTCAATTTTCGGTTGAGCTTTGATCAAGTTGGAGTAGCTGGACAGCATGTCAGCGACATGCATCAAACTGATGCCTCCAATGGTGGGGAAACACCATTGCCTTCGGCAAAGAGTAAACCCCAAAATGGTCGTAACGGGCAAAAGCCGTGTAATTTGAAACCGTTCGATATCAAGGAATCCTACCTCGGAATGCAGTCGTGGAGAGGGGCTTGCCGGATCCAGGAGAAATTGGCCTACAGACTGGAACTCGGATTTTGACGATAGTATAGTCACGATACTATGCCAATAGAAGGGTCGATTTCAGTTTCGGGAGTAGAGAATCTCAGATAATTAACTCGGAATTCAAAGTACTCTATCACTGAAAATAATATAGCCTTCAGTACGACAGCGTATATTGGGAGCAGAGAGAGTAGTATCACGGCGTGATAATCACGCATAACAGTCTGTTTCCCTCTGAGCCAAACTCGGTAAGATATAAATGGGAGATACTCCGAATATATTGGGCCTGTGGGCCGCTTACTGGGTAAGACTTACTCTCGAGCTCTCAACTATTAAAAGCGATATTTTACTATAACGGGCTAGTCGAGGATTTTCACACGAGAATTCTCAATTCTGTATTGATACCATTAAAATAGTGCGAGTTGCAACATAAGTTACGAGTACACTTGATGTAAAAAAGAAGGTCATGTGTTGCGCGCTTAATACAGTGTACTAAGCCCAAGGGTATCTCTTTGTTGTGGGTGCCATGACGGTGGAGCGGCTGATATTGGAATCAGCTCGCTGAGTTCTCAGGTTGGCTTCAGTGAGCGAGTACTCCAGTCGGAGCGAGCCGCACGCCAGCTGCAGGCACGTCGTTCCCCGTTAATAGTTTAACGCAATATTACAACCTTGGTTGGAGTAGAGTAGACGTCTATCCGGGTTACTAAACCGGCTGATAATAGGCGAATAGTCGACTGTAGCTTACCATATAAATGAACAAAAGGCGTGCGAGCGGAAGTGTATATAAACCAGCTTCAGTGGGCAAGGACTAGCCACTGGTCACCATAGCCATAGGTCACCACTAGCCACTGGATAAACGAACTGTTATCACCATTATGGTGCAATATGGCAGTACCCTTCTGTCAGCATGTAGTACGCCGCGCTTTATGTGCGCGGGGATAACTGTGGAAAGATACCAACCTAACTACTCGATAAAACTAGCGAAATCTCAACCTCCGCAAATAAATGACCATCACCAGATTCAGCCTCTCATCATCGAGAGGCATTAGTAGTACTATTGATATGAAAATACGGTACAGCAAGGTGGGGCTGACCTTCACAGTTTATCATCAACAAACTCTAGCTAGGCTCGCTGTCAGTGAGTCTAGCTCAGTGAGCTAGCAACCTTCTACTGACAGGTGCCTCGCCTCAGCTGAATGGTACTGCCTTGAAAAGCTGTGAACACAGAGTGTAGAGCTTCGCCGCAAGTAAAAAACGTTATTTCAGGTTTACTCCTAAAGGTCTTTAGTTCGCATTGCTTGTGTGACTTATCAATGAAGTGTCGTTGTACTCACCTAAACTGCTTGCAGCTATAGTGACAGTGCGACACGCTTGGAGAGTCATCGTCCTTTCGCGTACGAAGCTTTGAACGGATGAGCTGCAACTTGCTACCTGAAGAATCCTACGTTGCTACTCTCGATTCGGGAGTCCCGAACCAGACTCTTCCGGAATATTATTCCGGGAATACAGCGTCCAGATACGGACAATTTTTCCGGGAGAAGGATTCCATGGACTGGCACTTGCAAGAAGAGCTAGCTTGAGCGGATAAGTTACAATTGTGAGATTCCTCTCACGCCGAGTCGACGTCGTTGTCGACCTTTTCATGTCGTGTATATCAATAGGAGAGGCCGGGCCTCAGAAGCCCTATTAATGCTATGAGACACGAAGCTCCTAGCAGCGGGAGACGCTAGCACAAGCCATCCAAGAACCACTGCTCAATTCATTGATCAGTTTAAGCCGACGATCATCTTAGCGTGTACAGGATCTAGCTTAATTGCGCTGCATAACTTGTTCAACGCAATAAGAGGCCATTTGGAAAGAAGTACTGAACTGACGCGAGTGATGAATGGCTACATGACCCCTTATCATGTAACGTGCACGAAGAACCTTTCTTCGGAAAGGGCACGTGTAAATGACTCTGGCCTCCTACCTGTAGAGTAACAGATTGGGCTCTCTAGCTAAGTCATTCGGAATGATGATAGATGACGCCGCCATCATGACAGCGTTCGTAAGAAGCGAAGCTTGGGAGTTGGTATACTAGCTGCAGAAGAACATTGCAATCACCTGGGAGTATAGCCCTTACTGCGGATGATGTAACCCCTCCACAACGATTCCGATGGAGGAGATTGAGTAACAATGGGACCCGTTCATTCAGCCAGTTCCCGACGATTCCCCTTTGACTAACGCTACTCGGCGGTGTCATCTGGACTGTGATGGAGACTAGTTAATAGCTACTATTGATGATAAAGTCTGATGATCTCTCATATAAACTTAACCCTCATCCATATAGCTCAAAGCGTCGTGAAACCGCACCACCGGTTCACAGGATAACGAGATCGATATGATGGGCATAAACAGACACGCGGTAGCGCTAATGTGCAGCAAAAGAGAGCCTCTCTACACTGTGGACTTTGGTATGCCGTGATCCACCACTTTCAGAGTCTCACCAGCCTCGATTAAAGTAAGCTCAACTTTGTAAAGTCCGCTGAAGCCCAGCGTGAGAGATAAAGAGTCTGGATCATCCGCGGCGACCCAGAATATATAGTGCAAATACTCCAAACCTATATGAGCGAGCAGACCTGGAATACATCCGTCATGCTCGGGAGGATAAGATTGCATGGTTTTCTCGTAACGGAAGTGGCTTCTACAGGTATAAGGCCCAGCGTCGGTTGTGAAATTGAGAGTCGCGGAGAATGTGCGTTTCGACGCTGCATATACATAGGCCTCATAACGAACCTTATTGCGCATACCCCCATACTTCCCAATATCAACGGAGTACTTTGGATCACCGCAGCTCTTCAATCCAGTCATCATGGCATAAGGAATAATAAGCAATACACATCTCAACCAAACGGAGTATGGCTTATCGGCGGGTTTAGCCGTACGACGGCAAGTCATATCTTCGTACTATAAAGTTTAGGAGAACAAAGGTGCTGTGGAGAACCTCAATGGCCAATATTGTTGATCCGACAGGGCCTAACTCGGGGGATTGCGTTCTGCTTGCACGCGACTCGCGTGACGCGAGAATAACCGATGTAAATTATCAGGCTTGTTGATGTGCGGTAGGATATTCGCAGCCAAAAGCATCATAAGAGGCGATATTACGAAAGCTCTCCTCCTGTGAATGTGAAGCACGACGAAGCTTGTGCTATCATACGCTCTGATGGGAAAGAGGGGCCCGTCGAGCGCGTGCGTCAATCTCATGTCACGGTGTACATGCGTACGATAATCGGGGGGGGGGGAGCTGCTGAAGGCGGTTGAGACTTTTACTGGAGGTCTAAGAGTTTCAGGTTCGTTACTGCAGAGAGTCTGAGGGTCTCATTGATTCGCCCTCGCCCGGGATTTCTGTTCTTCTATAGTATCACTACTATTTGCCCAGCCATATGCTATGGCCGACTCTCAGCCTGTGAGATTCGGGGCGACCTTCTCCCCCCTACAGATAGGGCTCACGCCTTAGATTACTCGGCCATATGCTTTGGCCAACTCTCAGCCTGAGAGATTCGGGGCGACTTTCTCCCCCTTTACACATAAGGCTCACGCCTTAGATTACCCAGCCATATGCTATGGCCAACTCTCAGCCTGAGAGATTCGGGGTGACTTTCTCCCCCTTTACATATAAGGCTCACGCCTTAGATTACCCAGCCATATGCTATGGCCAACTCTCAGCCTGAGAGGCTCGGGGCGACCTTCCCCCTTTCGCTGCCGGGACCAGTGATCTTAGCTCAGTCTCATGCGACAAAGCCTATGGTGCTAGTTCATCTTCCCAGCTTGCAGATAGGGCTCGCGCCTCCTCTTACAGAGAATACTACGCAAGGGCGTTTATCATTGACCATCATACTAACCTTCATTTAGTTCTTCTCCCAGGGGGACATTGTTGGATCATCCAACTTGGATGTACTTCAATCGGATTCTGTCATCACTGTTCTGGACCTCTGCTCATGTTCACCACAAAGTCTCTCATGCTCACCAAAAATACGTTGGCATATACTCTGGAGTCGCAAGTTAGGACTCACCCCGACTTCAAAGCAGCTTAAACTGCTGAAGATTTGTGTCTCCTGCAGCTCGGAAGTCCTACAGATCAGCACTCACATGCTTCCTCCTTTGGCATTGTACACACCTTCCGAGAGCCTCGATATTCTCCTGTGTCGTCAATATGATTCAATCGCTCATTATTGCTAATCGGGCGCATGCTCGCTACGTTACAGACTGTATGAATTTTGCTCATCACTGTAACTTACAGTGATGAGCAAAATTCATGCTACATTATCCCTCCCTATCAACTTCGATGATTCCTTAACGTATCTCATGGTTAGAGGTGCATTAAAGGTGATTCATCAGCGTCGTACGCGAAGGACCTTCGTCGAAGCCTTCGACTTGAAGGTCTCTTTGGTGCTTTCTGTGTTCTTTGTTACAGGCTGTAACTTACAGCTTTGGCCTTCGAATACCATCCGAGCTTTGGATCCCGGGACATTGTTTTCTCCGGATCCTCTATTTACTTGACACTACATTACCGGAGGAATGATTCACCTCCTAGTCAATCACATAGGTCGAGTACATGCTCCTTAACGGGGAGTAAACTATGTCCCGTTGAGCCTGGAAAGATTGCAGTGGCACCTCGACCCGAGTCCTTTTCGCAGTCCACCTTCAATCGGTTACTTAATAACTGCACCAAATTTCTACCTGACATCTCACACGGTGCAAGCTCTCATGCTTTCCGGCGAGGTTTCACAACCGAGCTGGTCCTAGCTGATGGTCCAGGTTCTACCATTGCCAAACTAGGCGTTCGAAAGTGTCCTGCAACTATGCTGCACTATCTAACTCGTCGTGCCCGTAGATGCTTACAGCATAAACGACGTTAGTTGATGCTATAGCGGCGATAGTATTGCCTACTAATATAGACTAGCTTTTGCTCATTCTCTACCTCACCTCTTCTCGTCATTGGGAAAGTTCGGTTCGGTGCCGAGAAAGTATCACGAATTGCCAACTATGGGTGAGGCTCACTCAGTAAGCACATTGGAGGCTTGCTCCTATCTAATGGGGAGAGGACTAGCGGCCAGCCATCTTGACAAAGAGTGTCTTACAATGGGGACTCACTCTGTCAAGATGGTTGTCGCTCGTCTCCGTTGCTCACCGCCCAACGTAGTTTGAGACGGACATGGGCTGAACTATCGAGGAGTGTATGTGAAGCACGACGAAGCTTGTGCTATCATACACTCTGATGGGAAAGAGGCGCCCGTCGAGCGCATGCGTCAATCTTATGTCACGGTGTACATGCGTACTATAATCGGGGGAGCTGCTGAAGGCGGTTGACACTTTCACTGGAGGTCTAAGAGTTTCCGGCTCGTTACTGCAGAGAGTCTGAGTGTCTCATTGATTTCGTCCCGCCCTTCACTCACTCACAATTGTTTGAAAGAGAGTTCACTATGGTTGTCGCTCGTCTCCGTTGGGACTCACTCTGTCAAGATGGTTGTCGCTCGTCTCCGTTTCTCACCGCCCAACGTAGTTTGAGACGGACATGGACCGAACCATCAAGGAGTGAATGTGCTGCATATTTGAAACTCGGTTTCCAATCCTCTCGAGTCCGAAATTCATCCTCCACCACCGTATCCAGCCTACCGAAGCTAAACCGTAGTACGGTTACCGTACGGGTTTTGCATAACCTACTGTACTAGGTTAAACCTAGTCTCGCCCAAAAAGGCTCCCCAGTTTTTTTACTAGTACTAAATAAAGAGGATGCTTGGCGGACGAGTGTGTGGGGAGTGAGTTACTTCAAGTAACACTCCTGCCGGAGTCTCCCGGGGTACGCCAATTCATCGCCAATGGAAACTTTCCACAACGTGCGCGTTCAGCTCACATCTGTGCCGTGTTTACGTTTCTTTCATACATAACCCATCGAATGAGATATAAGGATATAAGGATGGGACCCATCCTTATCCTCTATCCTCCCCTTATAATAGTCTAGTGCATTAAGTTGTATCTGTTCTATTACTGATAAAACAGATACAACTATACTTGGGTTATCCAAGCTTCCTGGCGCGGCAACGAGTCACACCCAGGATGGCGATGCCAATTCCAGCGGGTACTTCGTAAGTTTAGTAGCGAGAGTAGCTCGCTTGTAGTGAAAACTACAGCATGTACTACTCTAGGAAGAACTCAAAAGTCTAACTTAAATCTCTTTTCTTTTGATTCGACCCCATTTAGGCAGGTACAATGCTATAGGGTGCTGGCAGCACTCTATAGCGAGTTCCAAATCCGATAGCACATTTCCGTATGTAGACATTCTTTCGTTTGTTCATTGCTCAAAGCACAGTAGGAATATCGGGTTGACTCGCACGGCACTGGAAAGACCTGGTGAGAGATTTCGAATGGTAACCGTGCTAACAACAAGTTCGCACGCGTTATGAAATCCCGAAGGGTGGGTCTTTTTGCAGCACCCTGTATATGCTTCGGTGTGTTATGACGTCGGGATTCCCGACTCGGGAACTTCCCGACGGGAAGGCACTATTGACTAGCCTAGGATGGTATATGGTGAATATACTACAGCCCACCACAATGAAATATAATATTTCGTTTCTTAACGATTTCTCGTCCGCTATTGAGCGTACGACCCAGAAATTTTGTAGCATAGTACTAGAAAACACAGCAAGGAAGAATATGTGAATCGGTCAACCGTTTCATGCCTTGGTGCAAAGATAACGGCGCGCGAAATTTTCCGCGCGCGCAGAACTGCCCAAGTGAAATAGAATACTTTTTCCTGGTGGTACCAGAATCTAGTAACTATGGATAGTGGATAGTACCTGAGATGGCAAAACAATATCACGACCAGTGAAATAGCGAGTCTGATGCTAGGCTAGTGATTTACTAGTGTAAATCACAACTCGAGCAACTTCAGCACGGGACTTGCTCAACTTGAGCAGCTCAATGGTATCTCTAGTTGCCTATACGGTCTAAGAGCCCCTCCTAAGAGTCTCATAAGGAGCGCTTTGTCAATTCTCTTCCCGAGGCTAATATAAACGCGCCTGGTTTCTCTGACGAAGCTCTCGACATCTCCGAAAATACTGTTAAGAAGCGACCTCGCTCTGGATGGCGCATTGTGACGCAACCTAATCGGTAAAATACTGAACTGAAGTCAGAACTTACTGCTACTCAAGCGGGAGGAAAAGATTTCTAATTATGCCCATGATGGAAATTCCATCTCAAAGCCACAACACTCAGGGAAATACCAAGCGTGATTGGAGGAGCTACACTTGCAGGAATTACCACAATTTGGCCCAGAATAAATGGCATAGTATTCTCTGCTCTATTGTGAGTGCCGCTGAAGCTGCAGCCTTCTTCTTCTTGCCTTTACCGGACTTCTTCCCTTTCATACGCAAATGAAAACCTGCTACCTCAGCATTTTCCTTAGACAACTCACCCCTCTAGCAAACGAAAAAATATGCTTGACCAAAAATGCCGCTCTTCAACCAAGTTTTCCTATTGTCGCTTTTTTCATTATGTGAGCAAGTGAACGGTCGACGAACGAATCGACCAATCCAGCAACAGTGAAGACACCGCCCACGATAGCACAGACTTGCACGATGAAATGTGCGAACGATTTCCGCATTTCGACGAATTCAACACTCACTGTAGAAATATCGTAGCGAATGAGCGGTATGAGGTATGATGTGCGGCATGAGACATACTCTTGCCGTGCCTGCTGAGGAAACTCACGTTGGGGGGACCATAACGAAACGCAATGTTAACGTAAACGAAAGGCGAAACGAAAGGCAATGTTGGAAGGACGGATAATTGAGTTCGTTGAGTGGGCTGAATACTGACCGGCTGATGAGCGAACATGAAGAGTGTTCAAACGTAGGTGACTATTAAGTGAATCATACAATCACCAAATTGAGCACTTTGGATGAACCATGATTGACGAGTCGTTACTAACCGTGCCATTCGTCTCACCGAAAGATCTACTGACAAGAACCGGAAGCTAAGTCTTCGTACAGCTCTGGACCAAATTGTGTACGCACAATATTACTTTGAGAAAAGTATTCATAGTCCCTCAGATCTCCTGGGTCAACCTTTATAATCCCCAAACAAACGTAATTCTCGATAAAGCCGACAAAGTCGACGTAAGTTGGATACGATGCTGTGGTGATTTCGTAGTGCGTAGGAGAGCTCTTCTTGATAGTCAAGGTAATATTATCCTTGTGTTGCCCACAAATTACGAGTATATTTAGCGGTTGCGCTGCATTAGCTGCTCTATTGAGCCAGTCTACTTGCACACAGACATTACCACCGATATGCTTGAAGTATTTACCGACAGGGCCAGTACTTGCTTGTAATTCCATAAAGGATAGTGATATGGTTAGTAGCAACCAGACGAGGGCCATTTTTGGGTAATTATAACTAACTCGTGAGCAACCATGGTTTCTTAACCGGTGATCAAGAAGACAAAATCCCAAAGGCGTTGAAGCCATTAGGGCGTTCGTTTACTTGTATACAACCCAGGTATTCCCAAATTATGGCCGACTTTAGCTCGAGGGATGTCACCACCAAATCACATCGGCAAGACTCACGCTCATTGATGGATGATTTACACGCAACAGCTTTGCCTGGTGGAGCGGCTCCACGATGGAGCCTCCATCGTAGCCACGAGGGTAACTCGTAGTTTGCAAATTAACGGCCCAAGAATTCAGGATTTGAACTTTGGGGACACTCCCAATATGCATCGCCCAACATGTTTAATACACCACATTTTACACTGTTAGCCTTGTGGGCGGAGTCATGACCGATGCGTCCATTGATAGTAACGGTACTACAGACAGTGCCAATTGACATATCGATCATCGCATACTGCACGATGGTCTTCTATCAAGGGTTCATACGAAATACTGCTTACTGGGCAGGCAGAACAGATACGCACAATAGCTGTAGACCTTGAATCAATGAAGCTAGCTGATCTCAGCATGATCCCAGCGTGTCTGTTCCTATGACTAATTCGCTGTGCACGTGGCACGTGTGCGCTGCGCACTAATCCGCTGAAGAAGCGCCACGCCCATGGCCCATGGCCGACGTCAGCGGAATTTAGTGTGTAAAAAATGGTTGATTGAATCGATTCCAGTTTCGAGATTGAAAAATCCCAGATAAGTAATTCGGGATTTAAATTCCTTTATCAATGAGATATTCTCATTGAGAATAATATAACCTCTAATACGACAGCATATATCAAAAGCAAAAAGAGTAGTATCACTCATAACAGTCTGTTCCCCTCTCAACCAAACTCGATAAGATATGAGTGGGAGATACTTCGAATATAGTGGGCATGTGAGCCGCGTACCGATTAAGACTTACTCTGGAACTCTGATTTCTTAAGAGCTCAATAAGTATTATACTATTACGGACCAGTCGCACAATAATTTTCAATTCTATAGTGATACCATTTATATAGTCCGAGTTGAAACGTAACTTACGAGTGCACTTGATGTAAAAAAGAAGGTCATGTGTTGCGCGCTTAATACAGTTTACTGAGCTCAAGGGTATGTCTTTATTGTGAACGCCATTAAGTGGAGCGGCCGATATTGGAATCGGCTCGCTGAGTTTAAGTTGGGTTCGGTGAGCGATTACCCAGGTCGGAGCGAGCTGCACGCAAGCTGCAGTCACGTACTGCGTCATGCTTGAAAGTGCAAGTGGTTCTTGACTTGAGAATGTTAGCTTGGATTAGACGTGACACGCCGTCGTTTTCCGTTAATAGTTTAACGCAATATTACAACCTTGGTTGGAGTATATGAGAGAGGGTCTATCCGGGTTACTAAACCGGCTGATAATAGGCGAATAGTCGACTGTAGCTTACCATATAACACGCATGAACAAAAGGCGTGTGAGCGGAAGTGTATATAAACCTGCTTCAATGGGCAAGGACTAGCCACTGGACAAACGAACTGTTATGACCATTATGGTCATCTATGGCAGTACCGTACTGTCAGCATGTAGTACGCTGCGCTTTATGTGCGCGAGTATCACTATTGAGATGAAAATACGGTACAGCAAGGAGAGGCTGACCTTCACAGTTTACCATAAACGAACTCCAGCTAGGCTCGCTGAGCTAGCAACCTTCTACTGACAGGTGCCTCACCTCAGGTTAATGATACTGCCCTGAAAACGTGTGAGCACAGAGCGTGAGCCTCCGCTGTAAGTGAAAAAGCTCATGTCAGGTTCCCCCGGAAAGGTCTTGAGTTCGCATTGCTTGTGTGACTTATCAATGGAGTCGTTGTACCCACCTAAACTGCTTGCAGCTAAAGTGTGTGATAGGGTACCAGGCTGATCGACAGCCAGATGTGCCGAGTATCTTGCATTATACCAATAGATGATATCATCAATGAACATTTGTTCACCGTGGCTTGCCCAGGTAGTCTGAATACACACGTTATTGTTGATCTTCTTGCTATAATCGCCAAAAGGAGCAGCCCCTGCGCTCCAAATCCACAAGAGTAGACCGGGCAGCAGGCGAATGGTTACCATGCTACCGATGGGGCAGAATCAACGCAGCTGAAAGACTGGCGTTCAAATGCACTCCCTGAAGCCCCGAGAAGGCAGGGCATAGTGAACTTGCGCAGACTACGCTGCGAATATACCCTATAGCGGTCCAAGGTGGCCCGCGTGAGGCATCATAGTTACGAAACTCTCAGAATATTGAGACTTCCAGTGTAACTATGGAGTTTCCTCATGGCCGTTGCCAAGCAAAACGGCAATACCCCTTTCCAAGGATAATTCATCCAATGAGAAAATAGCGGCTTCAGAGACCGGGATTACGCTAAATCGGATTTGCATTTGCATCATCCAAACAAGGCTTTATTCCAGCCAGGCACGCATGTGCAACTTGGATCCACTAAGGGACTGTCTCGTGGCGCCTTTTGGAGACGTTCCACGCGTCACGCTACACTTGGGCTCCTCAAGGACCCGAGATCTTGTGCCACTCGAGCCTCCGGCTAGACAAGAAGGTCACTCTCACTTTCTCGAGATACACGAGCTCATCAAGACCACACGCCTCATTCTCTTTACTATGTAGACTAAGAATGGCTATGTCATGGCGCCACCGTAACACAGTAAGTAACACTTTTGGGGGCGCATAAAATCCCATCGAACACGGGAGTGCGGGAGGAATACTCAAACCCGAAACCCGAACACACTCCAAAAGCTGAGCGGGAAGAGGTTTCGGTTTGGGTATCCATGTCAAAGCAGCAAGTGACCCAAGGCAAATCTAGGGGCCGT
>JAAPAO010000526.1:0-25439 GCA_013115145.1 Perkinsus chesapeaki
GCTGTCCGTGCACGCGTGCCGCTTATTGACGACCACAACTAAACTTGTCTACTTCGTAAACCTCACTTAATTGTCCAAATATTGTTGATATTGTTTGATGTCATCTCATCGAGTTTTACTTGTTATCTGTGCTTGTTTTACTGTACTCATCTTTACTTGTTTCATTTGTTATGTGAACGGTTTTAGAGAGCTGCAGTTTTGGAGGACATATTTTTGCTCTACGTTCGCCAAATTTATTTTAACCGCAAAGTCCTCGTTGCTTGGAGCTTGATTTTTCGAGACTAAAGGAAAATTCGGCGGCACTTCGGAGCGGTCTAGATTTTAGTTTTAGTATCGAATTCATCCTAGCACCATGGCCGCTTGGAAGTTGGCACTGTGAATAAGGATTCAGAATTATAGTTTAGGTTTGTAATTGGGGCATCACCATTGGATGGCAGTGTTGATATTTATACTCTTTGGGATCAAAAGTTGGCTCAATCGCTTACATTACCGGAGCCAATATTGGCTATGGGGGCATCACCTGGTGAGGAGGGAGATACAGTTGAAGGAAGAGGAGGAAGGGTAATTGGGGGAAATCAAGCCCGTCTCTGTGCGGAGCGACGCGCGGATGTCGCCCAACTCGTGTCGTAGGCTTCAAAGAGCTTTAGAGAGTGTTACGGAGATACTTTCTGTGAGAGCGGTCATTGAAGTTGGTAGCTGGAAAAGGATACCTTCGTGGGAATACTTTGTATGTAGAATATAATAGAATATTGTTACTGGGAGTACCGGTCATCTTAAGAGTGTATTTAGTTTGGCGGGCGGCACGCATTCAATTTTTCGAGTTAGGCTTTGAAATTTTAGGCATAGGGGTTTTACACCATGATTACAAATGCATTGTATCGTTGTAGAGAAGCCGCTTTTGTTGGCGTTGTCAGTTGTTGTTCTGTCGTTGTTTTCAGAAGCATGTGAGCCTTTGCTGCCTTGGGACGGCCTCGGGAGCGGTATATGGTTTGGTGCCGATACCATTTGATGTTCAATTAAGAAGGCTAATAGTTGGATTGAAGATAGAACCGGCATTTGACTTATTAAATGCGATGTATCCGCTGGGGGTAGTACCTGGGTCGTTTGGGAGAAAGACGAGAATGTTAACCTGTTGAGCTGTAGGGAGCTGGTGAGGGTAGAGCGAGAGCTATGGACCTGCTGCATAGGGACGCTGGATGGCAGTTGTTTTCTAATTTACAGTTCTCACAGGTGAGCGGGGAAGGGGGTTATTGAAGACGAGCTTGTTTGGAAGTTATTTGTATTAAAAATTAGTGATAGTAGTTGTGTTCATCAAAGTTGTTCTTTTATTTAATAAAGGATATCTCAAGACGTCTATCAAATGGGAGCCCGGTATGAACCGTCGAGATCGAACGGCGCCTTACGGACCAACACTGGCAGGCGAGGCGATTATTATTTACTATTATTACACGCAAATGAATCTGTGTGTAAATCAAAATATAATGTTCGACATAATAAATACTTGTTATTATATTGTATAATAGTGAGGTGGTTTGAAAGATGCGGATGGGAGTGCTTGTTCTGCTTTAGGCGTATCAACATTTATCGTCTCTTCGTGACTGTGAGCTCGATTGGTGTAAATTATTGCATTTTTGGGAGTATCTTTTGCCGAAGGAGTGGCAGACGGATGTAGAGGGAAGTGCTTTGAAAGAGAGCAGTGTATTTGAACCAGTGGAGTTATCAAGGTAATATCTGGAGGTTGAGCATGCAAGATACGAAATAGGTTAAGTTTAGGTCATGCACGATAAGTGTGTATATCTCCGAGAGGAAGGCCGATTTGATTACCAAAGGGACGCCTGTCGAGGCCAGTCAAGGAGAGCTTGTGAATCTCGCTGGTAATTGACATTGAAGATTAAATTTATATTTTTTTCTCTTGTGCAGCACTCCTTCGAGCAGGCTGCCGGAATGCTGTCTAATATTTTTCATATGAAATGACATGGTACTTTTACTATATATATTTTTATCACTTTTAATTATTTATAGTGCAGCACTTCCCCTTTGGCCAGGCAGGCGAGTGTCACTATTTATTTTTCATACAAAATTGTCGGGGGGATGCATTTGAACTAAATGGCGTCGTCGTTATGGCGACAATAAGTAACAGCTGATCAGTTGTATGATACAGGTGATTAGTTTTTATTTGTTATCGATATAGCTCATATCGCTGTTGAACTTAATACTAGTAATACTAGCTTTGACTCTACTCCTCCCATGAAGCTCCTCGGATGTCCTTTATTTTTTCAGATAGGGCGACCGCCACCTTCCTGGCCTCTAATAGGGATCGAACGAATTCCCCGAAGATACAAAGAGCGGTTGATCTTGTCTTATTAGTGCTGCTTGTCGCTACAGGTAAGGCAAAAATTTCCGGAAATTTTTTGGAAAATTTTTGGATTTTTTCCCAGATGATCCGAGGTGGAGATTGTGGCTGAATCCAAATGGTCCTCAAGGCGCTGACGAGATCTTGAAATTACCGATCAATATCACACCGGAAGAATTTCGTGGCGCAGTGAAAAAATTACCTCAGCAACCCAGAGAGGCAAAGGAGGCTGGTGCATGGTTGATGGCAGCGGCCGCTGGTAGTCGTTGGGGAGGAGAAGCGTTAAGCCTGACGAGAAAATACTTACTGAGGATTGGAGTACGTTGTTAGTGTTGAGATGCAATAGAGTCGATCGAATAGATAGTAGATATTATTTTACAGAAGGATTTAAATGTGATGTTCCGCCGATTCCATCTGAATTTTTCTGGAGTGTTTGGAAAGCATATGGCAGCTTATGAATTTTATAAGATCGCGTGCGGTCATCGTTAGTGGGACTACGGTATCGTAGTACGGAACGGCACGGTGGACCGTAGAGTAAGCGCAAAGCAAATTTTACGGTGATCCGTAACCGTGATTTTGCCCATCTATAGCATAGCTCGATGCTCGGATCTTGTTGCTACTGTGGTTTAACTGATCAAGGTTTTGAGATACCTTTCACTTGTAGAGATGCTCAATCGAAACAAAAGGCTGTAGCCAACAGGGCCCGTCCGAGTGATCGATTATTATAGCGGGTTCTTTTGTGCAGATAAAAGTGGGGAGGAATCCTTGCGGGTGCGGGCATTATCGCAACTGGATGAGTGTCTGCCTGATAGTGCAGAGAGGCTTTTACAGAGTTTAGCGGAGGCGAGGAGGGCAGATCCAGAGAGATGGGGAGCAGAGAAGGAAAGGAGGTTTATAAAAAGCTTGGGGAGGTAGTAGGAGGATTGGTGTTTTTTGTGGAGGGGTCGATTCTTCAGCTTATTATTGTCATAAGGGCTTTTGAGGTGTTTTTACTATATGCCGTAACGTGTTGCCGTTTCTGTAGTGGAGGTAGAGGGCAGCGCGGTTAGGAAGCAAAAGGTCCCTGGTTCGATTCCTGGCGGATACCATTGCTCTTAGTGATTTCGTCGCTGACTCCGCTATCCTTATGCACTCTGTTATCTATGTTGGCGAATAAATTGCAGAAAACTCTCCCAGTCGACTCCCCGTGGATAGCTAAGCCTCGGTACTGGCTAATTTATGACGCATCTTCTGCTAGGAGCTGCTTTGAGATCTGAGGGTTCTGATTAAGTCTATGTTGGTAAGAGAGTTAGGGCTCTTGAAATTACAGGTCTACTTCATCAATATGAGTTTATCTTGGCTAACTTATTACTCGTCTTTGGCGCTCACTGCCAGGGTCTTTGGGATTCGAGTGTGTTGATTCAGATGTCTGGATTCACTGAGATCGGATGAGGGACGGTTTAAGCGTGCCAATGACAGTTGGATAGATCTGGTGTCATCTCTTTCGCCTGATACTGTCATACAGGATTTGGATCCATCACCGATGGTAGTGGGGCGGGGGCGGGGTGTGGACTAAATGATTGGAGTGACGGAAGATATGTTCGGTGCGGCGGGGAAGGTCATACCGTATTTTACTCTGATATACGAAATTGGTATTGGGTAGTCATGAAGCCGAACGTAACTGTATTTGGGATGGGAAGTTAGAGAATGATCACAGTGAAAGTTTCTGTGATGTATTTTTATTAAGAGGCTTTCTGTGAGGCCGAGGTGGGGGGAACTACTAATTAAAATAGTTATTTTAACTATATTACATTGACGTTGATACAATCATCTTGGATTTTTGTGAAAACCGGTGTTACGTTGGCGCGGGTTCGAATCCAGGTGGGGGTATTTCTCTGCTCTTTAGGTTCTTGAGCGATACTTAGTGAGGAAAATTGATGACGATTCGCAAAGTACAGAGGAGGAGAAAGTGGGTATGAGAACGCAGTTGGCGATATTATATACGAAGGTAGTACTGGAAATAGAACCGGGGACCTTTGGATTGTAAATATATAGACGCCGGCTCTACGTGCTAAACTGCTGCCACTGCTAAAAAGCGATGAGAAACTGGATGCGGAGGCTGTATTGGACGGGTCGACTAGACTCGAACCTGTGGAGAGGATGGTAGTATTTGAAATTAAATTGACGATAAAATCTGGGTTTTAGGCTTTACTGGGTCGAATGGGCCGACATAGGGACGCATTGCTGGAGTGCTTGGATAAAGGGGAGGAATACTGTGGAAATGATAAGGTGATATTTGGCGGGCCGCCGGGAGGGAGATCTGGCATCTGGAAAATGTTTTAAAAATGAACATCGATCGGGATTTTTAGAGCTAGTCGTTGAGTCAACTTTTAAGCCGATAGGCGTTCTCGGTTTAGGGTTTACTTATGTTGTACGTATCACTGCTATTGGAGTTATCGCGGACATCTGAAGCATTGGTAGTAGTTAATCGACATTATATAGACTTGGATCCGATGGAGGTATTGGATTTGTTACCGGATGATATGTTATTGGATGGTCAGGCATTGAGGTATGAAGGGGTGGAAATTGGGCTATTTTATATTTCTGTGTTCGGAAAAAAAGACTACTCTCTATGCTGATATATGGATGCTCTTCGGCCGTGTCATTTCTACAGTATCTTCTACAGTGTCATTTTATATTGTTTCACGATATACGGGCCTTAGCGAAGGTTACTATATCGGGCTTCCTATCCAAGCTGGCAGTATACTAGATGAAGCCAACGGGCCTAACTAGCTCGCCATCACTTTTTGAGAATATCTCTATTAAGGGATGTATGGGTGGGGCAGGATGCTATTAGGTTGAGAGGATACCGTGGATAAAGTATGCTCCACGCGAAATGCCCTTAATTGAAAATTAACGCCGAAAAGTTGCGGCCGGACGATCTCCGAGATTCGGGGCATGTGGGATTACTCGGCGTGCCAAAGCTTTGGGCTCAGCACGCCGGGGACTCGCGTGAAGTATTCAATAACTTTTCAGCTTATGGGAAGCTTATGGCGTCCCTCCATTATACATTGCACAAGCTTAGGTGGATGAGATACCTCCAAAATTTCGAGAGGGACTAATTCAGACTGTAGATGAAGAATGATGGGCTAGTTCAGATAGAGCGATTCCGCGGGGGGGGACTAGGCTACGTTAGTGCTTGTTGTTGATAGGCTTCCTTATGTCGTTCTTTGTTTTAGGTATCTTAGGTCGGCATGCGTATCAGCACCGATCAGTAGTGAGGATACAGTTTTGGCTGCGGAAAAGATGACGGGGACGATGTTCTTGGATGAGTATTCGCGGTGGCAAAAGGAAAGGGGACGGTAATATAAGGAGGGGCGCTACTGCAGGATTATTAATTATTTTGTTTGTATTATGAACAAAGTCTTATCGAGACGTATCGTATTACGACCTTTGTAAATGAATAGTTCTTGATAGTTAAAGGTGGAATAGTTAAAATTATCGATGGAGAGAATTTGTGATTTAATATCGTTATATGACACTGCCGTCCATAAAGATTTAGCTGAGTCGTGAAGTGTTGAACCTTTTCCCGAGTAAACTTGGGAATTCCGCTTAATAAGTGGCGCTTCATCCTATTCCTTGAAGGTACGTAGTGATGTCAGAAGAGAGAGCATGTCCAGTGTGCAATAGGAGATTTGTGGCGAGTGACGGAGAGGCGACAGCTAAGCCGTTCGTTGTGTACCCGAATAACGTGGTTGTTCACGTTCAGTGTGCTGATCCTAGTTTGAGTGTGTGCCCGGTGACGGGAGTGAAATTCAGTCCGACGTTAAAATGACTGTTTCTATTGAAGAGGGGTTTAGTAGGAAATTGGAGGGATGGAATTAAGTTGATTTTCTCACGCGCCACGTAATTATGCTTGCGAGGAGCTGGTCGAGAGTGACTTGCCGAGGAGGGCTTTGTGTGGCGGGACAATTGCGTTGGCATTCGCATGGGCATCTGCATGGAGGAGAGATGACAGGAGCTGAACTAACTGAGGAGTTGAAGGCGGATAGGCAGGCTGTAGTGGAAAGGACTAAACGGTGCTATAAAGGGGAGGGGTTGGGCACTATGTGATTCGCAGAAGGTTTGGCGATAAGATGGTATATTACCATCCCGTATACCATAGTTCACCATTAATAAACAAAGTCTGTGAAATTCGAATGATTTATGTTAGACCCTAACAGCTAGAATAATATTTATATTTATTATTTTCCTTTTTTTCATTCTGAGCTACACTTTCTCCTGCAGGTCAGTGTGACTGTCTTGCCGCGACAGTCTTGTTAAGCAACATATCTGTTGCTGTACCTGAGAGGGGTAGAGTGTGATTCCTCCATATGGCGTTCTTTGTGTAAGAGTCTTGAGGCTGAGCTTTAAGCCTTAAGCTCAATGATCCGGGTAGCGAACCGGTCCGCTGCTCGATCTTAAAAAAACCGCTCTACGAGAGCCGTAGGTCCTAGGGGCTGCCGCATACTTTTTGGCATACGATTTGAGAGTCGCTGCGAACGTTAGAGGGGCGAACCTAGTTCATCCGGCGAACAACCTTTATGGTTGAATCATATTGAAGAGAGGGACTTGGAAGCTTGGGAGGTTGGTATCGTCTCCATTTTAGTGTCCGTAAAGTGATGTCGCCGGAGGAGACAAAAGCATTGGTGATGCCATCGAGGCTGCCGGAGGATTTTATTGAGGAAACTTTAATACCGCACATGGAGAACTGCATTAGATTTAATATAAAAGTATGTACTAAAGGGGAGGGTGGAGAATCTTTGGCAGCTGTTGTGGGCGGATTCAGAAATGGCAGAAGTGATTCGTATTCGGTGATGTAATGGATATCGCTATTATAAATAGTGAGTTAATTATTATAAATTATAATATTGTTTACTGTGTATGATTTATATCGGCATTAAAATAACAATATCTATATAAAATAGAAGAAGCATTAGACAGTTGATAAATGATATAACAAAAAATGCTGTATCGTACGCCGCAACGATCGCATACGTCTACGTATGGAGAATGTCTATTTGATTGAATAAGAAAGTATATGGTAGGAGGTGGGAGGTTTCGGGCCGAATAATAGCAGCTGGGCTACATGGGTTGGAATTTTCGACTTCAACTTCCAAAATCTTGAATCAAAATAAGGGTCACTCCAATATAAGTAAAATGTAGATGTATACAGTGTAATAACGTAGGATAGTTTACACAACTGGACATATAATCTGCATACTGATATCGGACATTCGATATGCTAGAACGGGTTCATTAAATCATTCAATTTGAATGGCCCTATATAACGTTACTTAATGCCACTTCAGCAGCCAGTGTGATGTCGTTTGGTAGTCGGATGAGAAAATATGGTATCATCTCTCAACGGATTGTGAAGGACGTGTTATCTTAGACGTACACGCCAGCCGAGCTCACTCAGCTAACCAGAGGATATGCGCTGTATACATATAGAAGAGATACGAGCGGGAACGGACCATTGATGGAGTATTTGGCTGAAATGATAAAGTCGAGGATGGTCGCTTTTACGGCTATTGAGATCGTAATATTTTGGAGAGATGATTGTTGTTCGTCAGTGTGAGATCAGTCTGTGAAGGGGGATTATAGTGGGGATGATTATTAAATGATATTACGATTCAAATTTATGTATAGCACGGCCTGACACAATAGAATTTAATAATAATAGTTGCCAGGAAGTGGTAACATTCGTGAATGAATGCTGTATAGAAACGTAATTTCCAGGCAGTACGTGCTCTAAAAACGAGTAGAAGTAAGCCGCCGATTTAGGTTCGTTGGGAGTTTTCAGTATATCGACTTTGGCTGTCTCTAAAAACGTGACCTAACTCTGTGGCTCCCCTTAATTCAAATATCTTAGGTTGATATTCTACCAGCATGCCAGACTCTTTTTGAGAACGATACTGAACTGTTCGACATGTTAACTGAGAGGATCAAGGTTACCGGAAAAACTATTTTTTCTCAAAAAGTCGTATTTCCTAGGAAACCATCAACGACTATAGCGCATTAAACTTGATTGGTCTTGTCCGGACTTTCGCGCGCCGTGAAATTGATAAGAAGGAGACTAACCAAGGTTATCCTGTACGGGAGATACTCATACCGAGATTGAAGGAAGCTTTGGAGAGGTATTGTAGTGGGATGGAGTGAGCATATCTTTGTGGAGGCTCATATAGATACGATACTGCGGAGGTCTGCGATATCATAGTAGCAATTGCGGACTCGGCCGCTACGGATAAGACTATTAGTATGGATTTGCCGATAATGCAAAGTGTGCTGCCTGAACTAGAGCATAGGCTTGATGACTTGGGTGAGACAATTCCGTTGGTGACGCATATTGCTGTGGCGTGGGCCCTGGCGAGGCTGGGAATCTACCATGAGGGGTATCTTGATCGAGTGGCTAAAATTATACACGAGAAGGAAAGTATAAGAAACGATATAACTCCTCGGTATTTGGTGAGGTTGATATGGATATACTGTAAGTGTGATGCGCTGGATAAGATTGTGGCGGATATAGGACCGGTTTTGGAGACAAGTGTGGGATATATGGGCGCAGCGCAGTTTGCGAGGTTGGCGCAATGCAGTCATCAAATGGAGAAGGTCAAGGATATTGTTGATGTTCAGAGCATGGTGGATCGATTAGGCGATCGATTATGCAGCGAGCTTGTAGTTGGTATTGAAGATAACATTACGAATGTGAGCAAGCTCGGTACGGCAGACGCCTGCTATGTGCTGCTCGGTTTAATAGAATCTGGGACCATTGAGAAAGGCTTCGAGAGGCCGGTGGATGCCGATGGGAATTACTTGGCGTGGATGAAAGACGGATCGCGTTTGGGCCGCTTGTTGACGTATGTGCATAAATTCCAGGACGATTTCGAGGCGACTGAAATTCAGAAAATTATAAGAGTGTTGCATGTCATGCAAAAAGGAGCGTACAGAGAATATCTTGATTTGTTGCCTGCATCTTGGGAGTCGCAGAAGAAAGATACGCTTCATCGCATCGCGAAGAAAAAGGAAGTCGAGGAGAAGTTTTTGGTTGAAGAGGCTAAAAGAGAGAGGAAGGAGCAGGGATTTTTTAAGAGGGTTTTTGGGATGTGAATGTGATATGGCTTTTGGACACGTTTCTGACTGACAGAAGTGTCGGCGATATTGTTGCGTTAGAGTGTTCATCCTTGGGGAGCGATCGATCTTATATTCTTGGTGCGCTAGTTGTCATAGATATCTTGTTGTGTAGGCTACACTCAGTCATGCAGTACAGCTGAGTGAGTTATTAATCATACTCCAAATAAGTCCTAAAATGAGAGGATACTACTAGTATGATAATCATACTAGTAGTATGGTCTTCCACCATGTGGCTTGATAGTTAATCTATCATAGATTTGAATTTTATGACATTCCTACAGGAAGTATGTGTCTCGGAATCGGCCTGCTTCGAGTCTCACAGCTTGTTCAGCTGTTAAACTTTGACGAGCCTTGTTATTTCTTTTTTGCGCAGCCTGATCGGATCGTGGCCTCGGAGCCAGAGGGCTATGTTTAATCCCATCCCGTACTACTAGTACGGTACTGGGTCATGAATGATTCTCCATGCATCATTTTCTTGACTGAAAAGAATGATGCATGGAGGTTCCAGAGAGTCTCCAGGAGGGAGACTGTTGCTGGGGCACGTACGACGCAGGCTACGGCGAACGCCATTCTATTAATTTGATAGAATCACGTTGATACCCACGGTAGAGACAGCGAGACGCTCTGATGCATCCTCGCAGGTTCCCATAACGGAAGCAACGCGCAACGAGATCCCATCTCATATAATGCTGGGATTTGGATGAACCAAATTGGTTCTTCCCAAACTGGCCGCCAGTTCCTGACGGCTCGTCAAAGCAGATTACTTAATTATTGATGAGCAGCAAGAACAGCACCGGCGTGTTCAGCTCCATCATGTCGTGGAGCAGCTGGAGCTTAAACTACCCGTAATCTGAAGAATGATACAGGATGGCTCGAGTGCTATGAACGCTGCTGTTCGGCAGATTCACCCTACTTTGAGTCCGTCGTTACAAGCTGCTTCTTCCACTTGATGCAGGCGGTCAAATCGAAGAAGGGGTCAATGTCTATTCCGATGGACACATGGCTGGGGTTCAAGTCGGACCTGAGGACAGTGATTCTCTCTAGCACAGTGCATGAGTTCAGTATCTTGTTTGCAGCCGCTATGTACCAGAATGGACTCATTGGATCCAAAATTTGAACTGACAGCTCAAATTTTGAACTCCAAAATACTACCCCTCGGCTATCACACATTTCCCACGCGTGCGACCAAGAATGGGGCTCCAATCGACGTCTTGACTACAAACGTGTCTCATCTGAATGTTTCAATACTCACTGCAATTTGCAGTCTACAAAAAAGTCTCATGCTTATTCGCTTGTTCGATTTCACAAAGAGATCGTTGCCACCTGCGTTAGTGTAATTCTCAAAGCCTAGTTGGCTATAATGAGAACAAAAATTCTTCTGGACATAAAAATGGTTTACAGGAGTCTTGTGACAGGAGTCCTGTCACAGGACAGCAGTGCTATCACAGCACTTTCCCTCGAGGAAGTGATGTTCTGTGAGGGAATTACTTGACAGTACTGCCCGAGTTACCTGCCTTGCGGCGTGGGCCACGCCGCGTGGCTGATTGGATTATCGGCCCGCTATCATCGTGCTATAAAATTTATATACTCTCCTACAGAACATTATCAACACTGAATGTGGGTGGGGATTTGTGCGTTCAGCTTTTTCTCGGAAACATTAGATTATATAATATTTATAGCACATAGAACAACTTATAGAACTGAGAGATGTATATTTCATACGGTAGTTCTCTAATAGACTTTTTTGAAATTTACCGTATAAAGTATTTGAAATTCAACAATTTATGATCGGACTTTTCCATCTCTAGGCATCCCTATTAGGAAAAGATTTTCAGGGACGAAATTGAGGAGTGTTTTCAGATTCAGAACTTCTAAATTGTTTCATTGGTACTACTATCCCAGGACGTATTTATTAAGGGTTATTATAAGGGTTTCCTGGGAGAAAAATACTACGTAACTGAAAGCTCTGATTCTCCATCATACAGTATAACTAGTGGGAAATGAATTTCCATCATGTAGCGGGAAATTTCCAGTATAAATATTTCGGCGATGTTACTCGTTGACCAGGTGATTGGTATCCCACCCTCATTCCAAAACATAGTAGTACCACATTGCCACTGTAGCTTGTATTTCATTTGTCTCCTATGGGCAATAAAAGTCGTAACCGTAAATCGTCCAAGGGGATGGTATCGAAGCCAGATCTCGATGTTAACGAGCTAGCCAATGTAGGTGACTAGAGGGACACGGTGATTGGATCGACGTTGATATGACTTTGCAATGGCTCAATTGAGGATGGAGGTGATTGTAGCATAGCAGCTATGCTACAGCTATGCCATAGCTCCCAGTCAGTGCGGTGACTCACCGCCGGTGAGTTACAAACTAATATAGGCTGCATGATACAGCCTGCATCCAATGATTCGATACATTCAACATTGACAATGTTACATTGTACTACAATGGTTGTAGTCCAACGCGAATGCATCATCCTTAGTATAAATCTTAGTGGCGATAGAAAACAGCAAATAGGGAAGAACAATCTGCCGAGTTTGATTTCACAAGATCAGATCTCCCTCGCTCTTCCGTGACGGATCTGAACTTCGAATCATGGAAGTTCCGTGATTCGAGCTCCCGCTTCCATTGTTCGATTGTTCCATTGATAATATCAACCATTCGCCCGCAAGCTAGGTTAACAATTAATATCAACTTGATATTCTATAGCCAGTATTGATTAAATTCAGGTTCTCGCATCTTCCGGTGACGCTATCGCTTCAACGTCAACTACCGTTACTGATTATGGTTATGATGGTGCTAAGCTGAATGTGCAGCTCATGCAAGGGTCAGTCGAGGTGCATCTTTGGTTGCCATATAATAGCGAAATTATTCAGACGCATATATATGTGATAACAAAATGTCCTGTCACACTGGGTATCGTAAATAATGCTCGTATATCTGCTCAAGCATCGTATGTTGAGATTCTCAACGCAATTCGGAATCTCCGGTCCCTGACGGTTCTAGGGAGGGGCACCTTGTTTGCAACACTCCTCAATGAAGGTTCTTCATCACATACCACATTGTAACAATATTATCGTAATTATATGTGAATGATCCGTGACTCACGGACCGTGAGTGATATGTACATTACATAAAAGTAATCCCCTCTCTCCTAAGGTTCTGTCTGGTCCCTTCTATCAATGAAACGTGTACATGAGCTGTGTTTTCAGATCCACCCGAAGAGTTTTATCGGCCCTAGGTGTCACTGCATCACGAGATCCTATACTGTTACGTCAAGCAATGGACTTCATGAAAAGGTGAGATTCCATTTTGGGGGTGGAGGAACGTCTGGGTAATGAATGCTACTGACGACAAATTTAAAGCTTTACGGAGTTTTATGTCAACTTAGCGGAATTCTGACGATCTTTGGAACCCTCGGCGCAGAAGAATAGTGATATTTCTTCGAGCGAATTCCGCGAAGACTTCGAAATCCCATCGTTATCATCGCGACGTTCGTCATTTTGCCAACATTTAAGTTGAATGATCCAACTGGGACGGAATCTGCATACGGTGACAGTATCACTGTGTATTGGACCATCCAAGTTGGATACAACCGGTATACACATCGCAATGTTGGGAGTGATTCGACTTTCTTTGGAACGGACATCCCTCATTTCTGAGATGAGCGGTCGCTTGATCGAGGCGTTATGAAGGGCAACAGCCAGTGCATCCATTACCGAGGACTCTTCATTAGCCACTTCAAGTGGCAAGTGGCCCACTTGGTCATGGGAGGCATCACGTGTGGGCATCGGCGTCCCTCTGGTTGAGAACGGAGATTGTTGGCCTTTGTTTGCAAGAGAACCATTCGATTTGGGAGAACCAGATCACATAAGATAGCCGGGAGAGCATCCGGTCTTGAAGCCCGGGTTTTCTCCAGTAATTAACGGGTTCAAACTCCGTTGATGGCACGGTTTGTCAAACCGTTGGACAAAAATCGTTTTCTTTGTGTTACGCCCTTGCCAAGAGCGCCTTGGTAAATCGTCCGTGAGCGATCTTTACCGGATTTCTCTAGTCTTGACCTACAACCACTAGAGAACTCCTTCGCGGTATTCAAGAAGAGATCCTTGCGAGGTCCACATCCGGGGAGCTACGATGAACTGAGAAGTAGAGCCATTGTAGCTCTAGACTAGTTGAACAAGGATGGGTATTGCACATAGCTGACATAATTTCGCACATGCTGCCAATAATGCATTGATGGTGGTGGGATTATGTTCCGTTACAAGTGGCCATGGTGGTCTTCGTTGGGGGTTTCCTGGTGCACGGTGCTTCGTGTTCAACCAGATGAGCAAAATTTTAGAAACTCGCACTTGGCGAGAAAAGCGTTCGATGAGTGAAGGCTCGCCCGATTCTGAATTCATTGCTACCTTGCAGCCCTCGAAATTCGTTCGCGTTGAAGAGAGACCCTGGCCCTGGGGAATTAACATTTTTTTAAGTGTTTTTTTCGGTGGCGTGCCTACCTGTCATTCGATAGATCTTTTAATTGGCGATCGAGTGGTGTCTAATTCATCGGACTGTGTAAGTGGTAAATCAATGAAATCTTCCTTGGACAACTCTTGCGGCCGGGTATGTTGCAATCTGTATCCATTTTATATTTTTTAACATCTCAAGACGCAGAGTTAGATGATGCGCTCGGATGGTGCCCTTCTTCGTAGGAATTCTGATTTCGCGGCGGCCGAGAAGCTCGTTGAGGCAGATCAAGGGCGCACCATGGGGAAGTATTCGCAGGGTATCCTACAGTAAGTCATTATCAATTACACGAACCTTATATTCTCCATTGTGCGCACCGTGCGTATGATATAGGGTTGATCCCTTAGGGATTCCGCCCTTTATCAATACGATCGCTTTTGGTGAAGTTTATATCAATGCATGAATATATCTCGGGATATGCGAATGCAAAAATAATAGTGAAAATGATAATGAAGGAGACGGTATTATCCATATGTACATATACAGGGTCATACACGTATGTCACTATGACATGCGTAAGTCATACATTATACAATGTACAATTATAGGTCACTATTAGCGCTCGCCATTTCACTAGTGCTGATTAACGGTGCTAAATTAGGGTTGCTAATTATCTACTATTTGAAGTTTATCAGTGTCGTAAATGAGGCCAAGGAAACTGGAATAATTTCCTGTATTTGCTTCCGGTATCTCACTCGTGCTCGTTTCAGAGGCTTCGAGGCCGACCTGAAAGCTTACGTCACTTCACAGCAAAATGCATCGCTTGCTCGATCGGAATCGGCCAGGAAGCTGTCCGTTTTGACGGGAACTAAGAAACCTGCGGCGAAGAGCAAGGTTAGGCAAATGATGAAGGGCACTAAGGCTAGCACTGCTGCGCTGTTGAAGGCTGGAAAGGGTGGGAAGCCAGTTGTTATCAACAAAGGCACGTCGAAGGGTAAGCTTGTCTCTTTATGAGATTTCATTCTGTACGGTAACTATTGACAACAAATTGTTGTACATCCCTAAATGAAATAGAAAGTTTTTTGATAGTCTGTTATATGTTATGAGCATATCTGACTCTATATATCTCATATCGAAATTTATATATCATAGTCGGTGGTGGTATCTTCACTCTTTTGTTGCGGTTCTTCACTTTAGCTATTCGATTGTCTCATCGATTTGTATAGAAGATGTAGTTTTAAATGTTGATGAAAAAACCGACTGGAATTGTGTCAAGTCTTCGCGTCCGTACGAGCACCTGTAGTCGATGACATGCATACATTCCAGCACTCCTGCCAATGTATCGTTATTAAGTTCATCCATTGAACCTGAATCGGGTTTAATGAACTCGCGGAAGTATTGCTTGGTCTTGGAGCTGCAAGATACCACTAGTGTTGAGCCTGAGGAAATTTCATTTTTGGAGAAAACATTTCCTATTATATTATGATTAATATTAGTAGTATAATTATTCGTAGATATTTATTATATTATAATAATTAGAATTATGCTATAATCTTAGACCTTCTTGTATTACTAATACGGTATCAGGTATTGCCACATTGGGGGGCCCCAAGGGATCGAGCATCCGTAAAAGTATCCGAAAACGCGCCCACTAGAGAGCAGATGTTGGAGCATTTATCGAAAAGGCGGCAAACGTATCTTCACTTTTAATGGTGTTTGTTTGGTCAATTGGGCAAGTATTCTAACCGAGGGGACTTCGAATTCCAACTGCGGTTTGGTGGTTCTGTGAATTTTCCTCACTGTAGGAGAGTACGAGCGTGGTTACTTGTGGAGGAGACAATTTACTTGATCTCTTACTTTTGCAGAGATGTCTAAGAGGATGTCAGCTAATCACAGGAAGTCATTGCCAATCCAGCAGGAGGCACCTGTGATTTCGGTGAAGAAGGCCTCGAATGAGCGTAAGGATTGGTTTGCTCGGGAATGACTGCACATTTAAATTCGAGAATGAAAGCATAATCTAATACACAGACCGACGGCCTGGCTGCAGGTCGAATCATTCGACATAAAGCCGTCTATGATAGATGTTATGATTTTATATATCTTAAAAATACTAAATTAAATTATAAGTATACACCTTGGTATATAAATTCAATAAGTATTAAATTATATATACCAGATATCATATACCTTACAAAGTGCAAATATTTCTACGCCAGAATCACTGCCTGTTGATATTGGGGAAGAGCGGCAATCGTACATCGGTCATAGCGTAGATTACTAATTAGGGCATTACTGAAAATGTTGTGATATACAAATATGTGACGAATCGGAGGTTGCTCCTTCCTACTGGGTAGGGTGCTGGAGTTGGAGGCAGATCGACGAGAAGTTACTGTGAAATTCACAATGGGTGATAGATGAATTAACAACTATACATAACTTAAGCATTATCGCCGAAGATCCTTAACAAGCATAATGTCATAGAATGATATAACTATAATAAGCATTGCTTATAAGATGCTTGATCGATTATGAATCATATAATCAAGTGCCGATCCCTTGATTACTACCGATAGTATATCGGCAATAATCTTTATAATCGTATGAATTTGACTGTGAATAACTTTTGGCGGTAATATTTTAGTTCAGGATTTTGTGTGTTAGTGTCTCCCCGAGGTAGAAGCCACCAAAAGGAGATGAAGGACGTTCATGCAGCAAGAAGACGACTTAGCCAATTCAGTCGAACGATCGGGTATGTTTTGGTACGTGGGGGAAAATTCCTCAGAAAGTGTTTACGATAACCGATAGAGGAAATTACGATGAGTCCGAATTTATTGCTCGACCAGGGTCGTGAAAACATAATGCACGTGCGCTTTATCAATTTCAAAATGCACTTTATGGAAGATGATGAAACTCAGCTTCGTTTGATGGGTCATTCAGCCTGATTCTAGTGATTTCATCTTGGGTAACGATTCGCCCAAGCTGTATATTTCTCTCTGGTGATCTTATACGACCATGGCAAGCGCTTCCTGTATAAAAAGCTTGCTAAAAGATGTCATGTTCTTGTCTCCATTAGAAATCCAAGTAGCATGCTGGTATCCTGTCGCTCATCGAATAACGCATACCTACATTGGCGCTACGAGGGAAATCAGCTTCCCAGTATTGCGGCGCAATATCTCCGCTGAACTTCCGCGGGGCTTGGGCTCGAGCACAATGGGCTACAGGGATCGCGGTTCCTTTCTATATTTCTCGCATTAATATTCGATGGCTTCTTGCCTGTAAAAAACATAGGTTTTTATGAGCTTACTTGTTGTAGAATTTCTCTGCTTTAAAATGTTATGACAATCTCATGTCTCAGTTACGAGGCTGACGGCGCATTACTGAACAACCGCGCAGTTGATCTCGTCGGTGACGGCGAAAGTAATGCAGAATTCTCCACACCGCGAAGCTTTTGTAGCGAACAGTTAGACTATATAATCTACCTTTCGGTTTCTCTAACGAGCAAACTGCACTGTGAGATGTAGTTATCATTCTGTACATATCACAACCAACCTTAACCACTCACTTTGAGGGTAACGGCTCCCATTGGGAGAGCATATGATGTTCCTCCTCGCTCTAAAAACGTATTTTCTATCAAATCTCCGGTGTTACCGCTGCCGAACATACTTCGATCTTCAGAGAACATAATTTCATAAGGCTGGATAATTCTCTACAATTTAAACGACGAATTTTCCCAATTTTTCCGAATTTTTTGGAGTTTTCTCGGCCCTTTTTCCATAAGACTAATTGAGCGCTCGGTCGATGTTAGCGTTTGTCCTCAGGTTCTTCAGTATCGGTTTCTCGAGACGCCATCGTGAGTGAATGTGCAGCTTACAGCAAGACTGGTAAGGTACCTGTGAATCCTAAGAAGGTTAATCAGGACTCTTATTGGATGGTCGAGGTGAGCTACTTCCGAGTTGTATCTGAACGAAGGGATGACTAGGACGTCACGTGTAGCTCCACATTCCATCCCAGGGAATAGGAAAGTGTCTCTGATGCGAAAATAGGAAATATGACCGTAAAGATGTCAGCAGCTTATGTTTCTCTGCGATTCGGTGGGTAGAAAGTGAGAGATCGGTACGGTTGGAAAATACATCGCTCATGAGTAAGTGCGCGTTTTCGATGACGCGCACTAGGCTCACCGTGTTGTGCTGGTTCTGAAGTGCAAATTTGTATTCACCTGTCATCAGGGAATTGTGTGGGGAGTGTAGGGTTATCCCTTGTCTTTTCGAATAGAAGATATCCGAGTTTATTCCGAATCTCTTTGAAATTCTCCATGGAATAGAGAACGTTCCGAAACTTCATTTGTCATTCGTGTTTAGGAATTGAGTAAAGATCCGCGGTGTGCATTTTTTGGAGTTGCGGACGGCCACGGTGTTATTGGCCATGAAGTTAGTGGAATGATCAGCCGGCGACTCCCCAAAGTTTTATCGAAAGAACTCGAAAGTTCGAAGTAAGAAAATCACAGTGGACGCTCGCGACATGGTTTGCAGCTCGGGAAATACAAAGGCTTTAGAACGGGCGTTTAAGAAGGTTAATCACGAGGTGACGAACGCTAATATGGTGAGACGGCGCACTGGGCGTATTGGGGGTGGTGAGTGGTGTGATATTTTAATACAAATAGATAGCAAGGCTCTTTCTATCTGTTTATTTGAATATACTGTGTCGGCCCCATATTTTGCGTCTCTCTGAGAGATATGAGTGATTATATATACATTGTATTATACTGTATACATACAATGTATACAGTGTATATATACAGTATATGCTTCACACAACTTGCTTGTGTGTGCGTACACTTACGGGGTCACGCACGCATGCGTCGCCCTGCTCTGATTCGAAGGATTGTTTAGATCTAAGGGTGTCGCAAGCACCGCTCCTCTATCGGGCAAAGATGGGATATATAACAGAAAAGGAAAGAAAAAAAGGTATATTATTCAGTAATGAAACTTATTATATGATATATGCACTTCTGTATATTGTGCCAACGCCTTAATTGGTAAGTTTTGTTTCATTTCCGAGATATCCGGGTTATTTGTCTATCCTCAAAGCTTGAACTTTAAACATCGCTGGGATGCAGAGGGGATTTTATACAGGAAATATCGCCACCAGAAACGGACTTTTGACATTTTCCTCT
This sequence comes from Perkinsus chesapeaki, assembly GCA_013115145.1. Classification (NCBI taxonomy): domain Eukaryota; phylum Perkinsozoa; order Perkinsida; family Perkinsidae; genus Perkinsus; species Perkinsus chesapeaki. The sequence continues at coordinate 19,137 of JAAPAO010000526.1, forward strand.
ACACCATTATCGGTGAAGCATACAGCTTCTATTCAGTTTATGTATCGCAGAGTGCCATGGAACAATTCATGGAATCTAAGTGTTAAATTCGATAAATTGCTCCAACGTGGACGGTGTTAAATTAACACCGTGGAATTCACGGCTTGTGAATGACGCTCGAAAAGGCCTTCACGTCTATCTTCAATACTGTGTACCATCATGGTATGATACCATTGGTATCCTCAATCATTTAAGTACTTAAGTTAAATGGGAACTCATTTCGCATAAAGTCATTAATGAAATGGGATATGTTAAATGATTTAATTGAGATGAATCTATCCCATTACCGGACCGGGAATTCCGGTAGTTTCGAATGGATTTCCAGTGTGTACTATCTCAGGATGTTACTCTAAGTGGCAGCTCCTGCGTGTCAGTTCTCATCACACCTTCCAAGATGTAAGGCGAAAGAACGCAAATAGAATTTTCCACTGGTCGGTTCAGTTACTGTGCTAACGCTGGTGATTCGAGAGCAGTTTTGGGAAGACGATCCAATGGTGGGTATTGGGACGCAGTACCGCTATCGATTGACCATAAACCTGATAGACCTGGTAAGTTACAGTGAGTCCGCTAGCCTCACGGGAATGTGTTCCTGGAGGGCCAAAAGTTATTGTTGATGCGAGCATGTAACTGAGGGAACATCGACGTTTGCAATTATGTCAACTTATGGGAATATTTGGTGTTCTTTTATTACCTTATTATTCATTTACCAGAGAAAGCAGTGGTCAATTCCTCTCAGATGAGCTTAAAAGAATAGTAAACATGGGCGGTCGCGTTGAGCCATTTCGTATCGGCATTTTGGGGATATCCGTCGGCCCTAGTCGAGTATGGTTGAAGAAACAAGTAAGCATTATCATACCAATATCTATGCAGCAGTGACTTAATTGCTTATATTATATAAGTATACAAGTATGTTACGTATACAAGCTATATACGTTTCGTTGATGGATGATTACTGCAGTTCACAGCTGCATCTGCGTGTTGAATTCATTACCGTTGTGGAAGACAGTTGTGTGACAAATTGATGCGTTAATTGGATTTGCGGTTTTTAGGATTTGCCGGGCCTTGCTATGTCTAGAGCATTTGGGGACACCATTGCAGCTAGTGTTGGCGTGACGGCTGACCCGGAAATAACTAATCATGTGTTGTTGAAAGAAGATAAGTTCATAGTAAGCCAAATACTCCCGGCGGGGGTCGAACCCACGACCTACGGCTCATAAGACCGTCGCTCTAACCACTGAGCTACAGGAGCTGTGATATTTTGTCTCTTAAAATCAGCTTTTATTTATATAATGATGTTATTATTAGGTGATTGCATCCGATGGTGTATGGGACTTCATGACGAATGAAGAGGTCATCCGTCTAATTGCTAAGTACGCCTTCGATAAACGTTGGACCATTCACGTATAATTCAGACCGGTTCGTAAACTCTTTCGTTTGATAGTTTCCCCAGGCTTGTCCATTCAATATATCAGATATTTTGAGCCGCAGGCTGCGTATTGTAATTAGCGATTTGTAACTTCACAACCGCTGCTGATATTTTTCGCTCAAATACCTCAGGTTGAGCATTCTCTGTGTCCTCAAGCTTTCACACTGATAGGATTACTTCATTCTTCTTCCCGAAGCGAATTACAGACACTTTAGGTATTACAACCAAGAGAGCTCTCGTAAAGCTGCGCGTGCCCTGGTTAAGGAGGCCTCTGAGCGTTGGCAAAGCAATGTAAGGGGTAAAGTGCGTTAATAAGGAGGGGTTCTCTTTAGGAAGAAGTAGTGGATGACATAACATGTGTTGTTGTTTTTCTTAGAGATAAACGTTGACGTTGGTGCATGTCAAAATAAAGCACGCCCTGCCGTTTGTATTCTCTTTTATTGCGTTGAACGGAATGCCTTTTCCAGTTAATGGTACCCATAAATACTGCGGTTGGCAAAGGCAAACTGCCCCGTTTACTTGCCGAGCTGGGTTAATAAGTCGAATCTCATAATTTGAATTAATAAATTATCAGTCCACAAATTCAGACTTATGCTTACATAGACACACCAGGTCTCCTATTGGGAGACCATTGAGTGCCTCATTAAGATTATGTCGTGCGGTAGCATTCCTGTCAATATCTGCCCAAGTCTATTAGCCTACGGTAGGCTATGGTCCGTAACCTACGGTAGGCTATTCTGACGGTCCGTAGGAATGATTCCTACTAGGTCTTTCTAAGGAATCGGTCCCAGTCCGCTTCTTCAGCAGGTGGGCAGCTTCATCATCCTCACGGGCAACACCGGCACACACCGGCAAGACATCGGCAAGACATGCGTTAATGGCTTGACTGACAGAGTTGATAGTCAGCTGTTGACTCACAGTTGTAGCTCCACGACAATGAGGTGGCCACACATGTTGCCCTGGAAATCAGGTACGCGTGAATATGAGGCTCGCTGATTCAGCGACGCTGGAAGCGATTAGATATGTTCTGATTTGCAAGTACTCGATACGGATTGAATGATTGTCAATCCTTGAATGATTCCTGATTGTGTGCCACGACTCGTGGCCCACGAGAGAAGTGATGAGTGACGACGGCCTTCCTTCGAGTACTTTCCCCGGGAAACTGGAAGCTGTGGTGAAGGCGCTGAGGGCATTCTATAAAGATCGTATGTATCTGCAAACGACACAGCGAGATAAATACGGGAACCTTGGCTGCTATCTGCAGTCGAAGCTCGGACGGTTAACGGTGTGGCAGCAACGAGCAACCTTCCCACCCGCCGGATGGCCTTGAAGGCCAGGCCTTCCGAACTCACTAAGTGAGTCTCACTTTCTTCATAAGGGAGAGCATGTGTGCTTTCGATGACGACTTGGACTAGACTATGGTGCTGCGCACAAGCGAGCGCGAAGTTAAGAATTGCACGGATGATAATAATAACAACACTCAAGGGAGGTCTCAGACCCCGGGAATATGGTTGAATACAACGGCCTTGCCACGTATTGCCTAGAAACAGGAATCTTTTCAAAGATGATTGGCGTAAATTGATTAATTTGAATATGATATCCTCACCCGCTACCCTGTATCACAACCTCCCCATATTGTGCTAGCTCCATTCCTACAAACATGAGTACCAATTCGAGGGATACGGTAAGGCTGAATGAACCTCGTACGTTACTGTTTATCAACGTAGGTACCTGTTACGCATGCTTCCCGTTCCTTGATGCGCCCATTCCTACACAGTCAGGCGAATATGAGGACCAGTTTGGGTGCGACGGTGAGGGCATTAGCCTCAAACTTATCCGTAACTCGTTCTCTAGGTACCCACGCCTCGGTCTTCCCATACTTTGCTGCGTCCACCCCAGCAAAGTCAGACAAGCGCGAGGACCAGCTCAGATGATGTGGTAAGGCAACCAGGCTGGACTTCATCCGCTATCTTTTTTCAGGAGCCACACTATTCCCACGCTGTGCCGCGTCCACTCCCATAGCGTCCACCGCCACAACCTCAAACAAGCACAAGGGCTAGTGATGTGAACCACATCATGTGGTAACTTACCACTGGTAAGACCACTAGTCTGTCAGTTGAGTTTTGTCTGGAATGCCTTCCTAGGTATACCCGGGCGTTGGCCGAGTTCCAGTACTGGAGAGATCCCCAGCACCATGCTGGCAGCACGTGGCACATTGGGCACTGCTTTGGTTACAGACTTGGTTCTAGTCCCTCCTCCGGAAGATCACGAAGCGCGGCATGCAATTGATACCCGGAGTGGGAGTAGCGTATTACCCGTTGGCACGGTCCGTGCCAAATGCGATTTGTATGTCAATCTTCCTGATATGGATGTCAGTGACTTAAGAACATTTTGTTTTTTATCCCTCACAGACTGTGAGGGATAAAAGACAAAGTGTTCTTGGCACTGTGAGTCACAGTGCGTAATGATTGAGGCAACTCAGGCCTCAGAGATTGATGAAAAACAATTGAGTAGTCTTCAGTTACCCTGCTGGAGATGGCAAAGGGTGGTTTGTATTGTTTTGGACCACCACACAAACCGCCTTTAGAGTCCAAGGCCTTCACTTTTATGGTGAGCACTTTGTTGGATGCCTACACAGAAAAGAAGAGAAGACCTATGGACAGATTGTCCAGGACAGTATGTTGGTACCAATTCCAATGGTTAGCCGAACATCCACTTACAGGACGTAATTTTATTACCGTAAAAACATTCAAAGGCAGAGCTTGTCTCTCGGGTTCCAAGGCTATTCGTAGGCAACACAATGACAGGTGCATTGGAACATTTTCCTGGAGCATTCACATTTACCATTCATAGCTTCACATTCGTCACAGTAGGATTTTAACCGTAGCGGACAATTCCAGAGCCTGCTGGCCAGACAGGAAGTGGAGGCAATGGCGATGATGGTAAGCTGGATGATGCGCATATTTGGCTGAGCAAAATGAGAACTAAGTCTGGAGTGGCATGAAGCTCGACACGTTCGACCGGTATAACTCGGCAGGGAGCTCGACAGTTACAGAACAAATTAAACGGCATTTATGAGTCGAAAGTGTTGAATCAACACCAGAATATCATCCTGAGAGTGAACGCACGCGTGACGTGACCGTGGCAGTGTATATGCGTATGTCTCCGACGAACAGGCGTACTAAAGTTTCTCAGCGTGCCTTCGGCCCGCTTATCCTGCTCATGTTCACTTGGATCCAAATCATAACACTGAGGTGATACCTTAAAGGTGTGCATCATTTGTCGTATCGTGTTGCGGTGGTTCCTCCGTAGTGGTAATAAGTGGACGCTTCTCCTAGGTGTAGCGATGTTGCATGTATCTGTTGTATTTCTAAGGCCCTTGGATAAAATAGGATCATCTTGCCGGACTCCCCGATGAGGGCCCTCGTCAGGCACGAGTCATACTGTTATACGACGGGTACCACAATGGCAAAGAACGCTCCTGAAATATCACAATCAGTAGACGGCGGAGCAGACATGAAAAGCTTCCGCTAACGAGCGAAAGCCCGTGTGTGCCGTAAAGGGCGTATAATATTTCATTTCTCCGTTCGATTATCAAGTGCACCGATGATACTGGTCCGATATCTACCTCACCTTGCGTACCACAATCAGTGTACCTTCAATATGCTGTAAGCGATACTGATCTGAGGATGTGGTGACGTACTCAATTCTACAGGATGTTGTATAGGGTATTACCAACGTCTAGCAACGTACAGGGCTGTCTCTGGGACTGTATAGGACTCTATACTGTGGGAGTCCTACAATAGAACTGTATAGGACTTCATAGAATTGTATAGAGACTGTATAATTGTACTGTGTATTGTATATAATATATACTGACAGTATAATACAACCCTCCCCAATGAATTAGAATATTTCGTTTTTTAACGATATCTCGCCTGCTATTGAGTGTACGACCATGAAATTTTGTAGCATAGTACTAGAACACACAGCAAGGAAGAATATGTGAATCGATCAACTAGCCCCTCTGGCTCAAGTTAAGGCTTAATATGTCAGACAACCAAATTGACACAAGTCACTGCGACTGAGTGACTATTACAAGTCACTGAGTGAGTTGATTACATACGAGCTTGGTTTCGTTGATGGATGATTACTGCAGACTGCAGTTCACAACTGCATCTGCGTGTTGAATTCATTACCGTTGTGGAAGACAGTTGTGTGATTTGTTGATACGTTAATTGGATTTGTGGTTTTTAGGATTTGCCGGAATTTCGCCGATAAAGTCATCAATTTCGCGAATAAGGATCACATTTTCGCGGTCCGCGAATCGCAGATAAGGAAATTATCGTGGATCGTCCTTCTCAATTTCGAGCCGTACTTTCAAATACACAAAATATCTTCGGAGTGCTAAAAATTGCACAATGTGCGAAGCCGCCTCACTGAAGCATAGCGCAACTATGCACCAACCTTCCAGAAACGATTTTAATGGTTTACTGCAGCTACTCGGCATGCCATGAACAATATGATATATAGACATATATTATTCCGTGCAAAGACATATGGATCATATGATTTTTATCTCAGTTTCTAGTCAGCCGCTTTAGCTTAGTGGTAGAGCGTCTGCTTCGTAAGCAGAAGGTCGTCAGCTCAATCCTGGCAATTGGCTAGCCCCTTATTACCGGTCAATACAATTGAAAATGGACAAGCCACGTAGGTTACTCAGTCCTATACAGGTATGGGTGGTTTTCATCTTGTTTTATTTTCAGCCACTTTAGCTTAGTGGTAGAGCGTCTGCTTTGTAAGCAGAAGGTCGTCAGTTCAATCCTGGCAAGTGGCTA
>JAAPAO010000527.1:5299-25410 GCA_013115145.1 Perkinsus chesapeaki
TTTTTACGCCACTTCCTCAATACATTTATATATTATTTTTACGCCACTTCCTCAATACATTTATATATTATTTTTACGCCACTTCCTCAATACATTTATATATTATTTTGATGTCACTTCCTTCTACCCCGTTAAGGGCTTACCAAGGCTCCACTCCATAAAGTTGGGAAAGATTCCTCACAGAAAACCCGAAATTGTAAAGAGCAATATTCAGTGGAGCTAAAACGAGCTTGCCATAGTAGTGGTAGTCCACAGCAACTGACAAAGGCAATCTGAAACAGCGGTCCGGGAGGCTCTTACTTATCAGTCCGCAAACCATCGCCAGGCCCAGCAGTCCACGGGAGATAGTGTAGAAAATACCACGAGTGTATCTAACAGTAGCTCCTCAATGGCCTTCTTCATCAGTCAACGAGCCTTACATCACCGATGGCACCATTACCAAGTAGATGGCACTGGCGAAGGGCCATGCTGTCGCGAAGGCACCAAATAGGGATACGAGAATGCAACCGAAATCATCTGAGGAAAACATATCTCGGGTATGTTAGTAAGAACCTAGTTGAAGTCGCGCAGTCCGTTGCTTAGCGGTTGGCTTAGCTTTTTCCGTGGAATTCTTATTCAGCACGGAATGCCCATGAAGCAATCCGTGCCGGTGCCTTAAGGAAGGGTTTACAATAGATACTCTCCTTCCTTCTCCATTCCACCGAATGGTTTATGGACCGTAAACATGTATTTATTCCGCAGTTCATCAGCAACCCTTACGCTTCTTGAAATGAAGGTAGTTGGCCAGCATAAAACAGCACATGAAAAACTGAGACGGTAGGACCGCCGGGGAGGCTTGGAACCTAACGTCGCGTTGATGTGAGTATCTTGTGTCAGTGTTACATCCCAGGAAGGACTATGCTCAACCAGAGATACAGCGCGGCGGTGGCTTGGCCCCACATGGATCGAATCATCTTGGAGAAGCGATACCTATACAACAACTACGAATCATTCAGATGATGAATGCCCACAACTCAGATTTGATCCGAAATAGTGACAATGTTACGAAGAAAGAGCGAACTAAAGCTCGCCATAGACTAATGAGTCCTGGTAAGGGACGGAACACTACGGCACGGCATGCTTCTGCATGCCCCGACTCCAATGCCCCACGAGCTCTTTGATAGTATTCCCATTCGATTGAGAATCTAGAACTTCGGCAAGAATTTTGCAGCTAATGAAATATTGGTACCCAGAGCCATACCGAATACTGCGTACAGGAGCTTAAGTAGCAATATACTCAATAACATTTTATAACAATATGTAAAAAAGTTCTACTGCACTTCACCTTTACCAGCTAAGCGTCGTCTCGTCTTCACCCCCACCTACTCGCATGATGCACAGAATGCTGCATTACAAGCCCTAACAGCATAGAATACCATCGGCTTGGTAAACCCAGGTATAAGGGAGAATATATGTGCAATAGTGGCATAGATTGAGGTGTAGACGTAAGACCTCAGACCATACTGTGGACTGTATTCCCATGTCTGAAGGGCTGGACGGCCGTAGGACTGACAAGGAGGAGCGGTGTAACATGTGATTAGGAGCAGCCAAAACAACAAGTCGTTGAGGAGATACACACAGTACGTGTCATCTAGAAATGCGCGCCAAAGGCGGGCAAATTTTTCGCCAGCTAGATCGAATTTCGCCTTATTTCCTTTTCTGTCGAGTTCTACGACCTCGATTACCCATAAATCCAAGCTGTTTTCGTGCCGGAAGACGCGACGTGCTTTTCCATGGTATATGCAAATGAGGACAGTATTAATATACTGATTAGCTATATACAGGACGAGTTCACTCCGAATTGTACTGTCCAATATAATTTACTATATTGCATCAGTGCGATCTTATTTTCCCTTGCAACCTCTCGATAACAAATCCAAGAGAAGTTTGAAGCATCTTTTCATTCTATTGCACAAGTGTAAGGAACGACTAATGTAGTTTATGGTTTAGCAATATTTCCCGACATATCACAGTGAGAAGAGCGGGGAAGATGTACAGTGCAAGGAAGAAGGAGGAGGAGGAGGAGGAGGAGGAGAGGGTAGCAAATGACTACTGTGCCCACGAGCCAGTTTACTGCCTTGGCAACGCCCAACAAGTAGTTACATGATTAATAGTATGCAATATGACAAGTAGCTTGTGCGTAAAGTGGAGCTTTATCTTCAGTAATCCGCAAAGTGAACACTTTTCAGATTTGCATGCATATGTCGTATCTCTCGTATATGTGGTGGTGTAATGAACCATATTGCCATATTTTACAGCCAAACTCCAGCTTATAATCGTATAAATTATTTCCACTGTACGACTAGCGACATCATTCACAATTGGAGTCATTTTGTGCGTTTTAATAGAACAAGATTGAAGACGTAAATCGGTCGAGTATCCTATTGGGTTATATTGTGTTATCGTTATATCTTCTTCATTGTGAGGATCTTACTGCATTAATACTCAACACAAAGATACTTGCAATACCACTCTACCTGAATATGTCATTACACATTCAATAAATTTATAAATCTGTGTACAAATGTTCATACTCTACTTACCGCCGCACCGTCTCAATACAACTCCATACAGCGCGGCCCCGCTACTCACCTGTAAATGTATTGGTTCCCAATAATTGAATGTCTCATCACAATCATCAATGACAGCATATCTGGCTGCTAACAATCGAGCCACCAGTAATACGACAGCACCAGTTTTGAACCACCAATCGTGACGAAGCATCCTGCAAGCACTCTACCAACTCGCTAAACCACAGCGATAACTCAACTCCATCCAGGAACGAACAACAAGCAGCACTGTTGGTAAAATAACAGCACATAAGATTCATGCGTTGCTAATAGGGACGTGGACCTCCATCTCAACACTGTTCCCTTTAAGATTCTCTCGCATTTTCTTCAAGTCATAACGAACGCCATTAACCTGAAACAGCAAGCCTCCTGAGGGACACAACTCGCTGTTAGCTTACAGCTGTGATGTAGGAGCCTTCCCTCACTTTGACACCAGAGGACTGGGTTTCATTCCACTTGTCTAGGAGCTGTCGACGGACAATGCTTATCACCTACAGCGAGATTCTACTAACTTAACAGCGAAGACGGTATTAATGTATGCATGAAGTTGTACAATACACCTTCAATGCTCATATTAGAGATCATATGGCTCAACATTTTTTTATTTTTTCCTGGCTCAAGAAGAGTCATGCTGATGAAACGTGATTGGATGATATATCGCAATATGAGGGATCCAAGCATGCGACACACAAAATGCATTTTTAAACGACTTCTAATTTGGCAGTCGGTTAATCACGGAATATAACCCCTACAACAGATAAACCGGTAATAACTGCTGTTTTTCATGACCGTTTCGCCAGATTCAATCAATTCCGAGGCGCGTGTAAGACTGTCTCTGACCACGACAATGACAACATACGAAATATCACACTTCATCGATTACCGCTCTTGACCGGTCGGTAATATCACATTCGAAATAATGTGATATTATTGCATACCTCAAGACAAGCAGGCGGCTCTGAGCCGCATTCGCCTGGAGGTGGCGGCTGATTGACAAACCCAAACTTGTCTCCTTCGATGCTCTTACTCAACTTAACGATAACCATCTTACACAACGGTGCCGTGGGGGGCTAACAGACAAGAGCTTTGTATCTCGAAAACGTGCGCCACGAAATTACCAGTGGGTGTTTGTTGTGCTTCGACGGTCCATTCTCAGGAACGTTAGCCTTGACGCCTGGAGTGCTCATCACACGAATCGAAAGATTAGGGTCTGGACCTGAGAGCGGCAAATACTTTTGAGGAAGAGCGGAAATCAATTAAGAGTCAGCATCCGCATTGGAGCGTCTTGAAAGCTGCATTATAGCTACTGCACGATAATATGAAGGCAGCCATAATACAATACCAACATGTAAATAAGATAGATAAATCATAAATCATTTTAAACTACTTTACGAAGATCAATCATAAATATCCAGATATCAGTAAATTAGGGCAGAAGAATTACGAGCGGAAGAGTTTCCAATGTTAAATAGTAATAGAGCTGATAATATCGAATATATCGATACCATAGCTCGTCATTATTATACAAAACATATATCGAGATATAATAAAAATATAAGTTGAATCGAGAAATATTTCGCGAAACTTTGAGCAGGCTGCTGTTGCCTGCGCATTAGCGAGGAGATGTTCCAATACCCACCTTCGTAGAATGAAGCCATTGTATTTTGTGGAGTCATCGCCGCCGCTGGCGCCACACTGGACTGGGCCGACACATAACCCCTCCTGGGCAAAGTCGAGTTTACACTGGCAGCCGCCGACATTGATTCCCTGAGAAGATGGAACCGTCCCGAATGCAAGATATTTACACCTTACTTCGCTGAAGAAAACACTTCCTCGGCGATCGTGTCCTCCTCGGCAGGGCCGCACATCGCCCTTGTTGGCGCTGCACAGATGGAGAAAATACCCGACATGGAACTCCCAACCGGAGAAGTGCTTGAAAAGACCAAGAAAATGTGAAACGCAAGAGCAAAGTATCATTCATCGAGACTCGCATGCTTGTTGACATGATCAATTGCGAACAGCACAACAGGCTTTGAGGAATCCTCGCATCTTAGCAACTGTTAAGAATAATAGTAACCGCCTCCACATTTTCCGAGGCCGGAGAATCCAGGAATTTCCTCTCAACGCGATAAGCACTTTTAAAACGCAGGGCTATTTTTCCAGACGTTCCGAAAATCCTGACCAGTATCCGCAGTTTCTTTCCCCTAGCACCTAGGGGCACCAGGGAGGAACGTCTTGCTTGCCCCACACATATTTCAGCAGTCGATTGATAAAAAAATAATTTTCACTTTCATCACAAGGAGCGGCCCAAGTGAGCTAGAAAGTATCTTTCCATCACCTTACAGCCCGAACCGCTCCACCACCGTTCCTACGCAGTTGCTCCGTGTCAAGATCCTCCAGACTAGTAATATTAGTTATCGTCCCTGAAACCAATAATGCCGTTGACAAAGTTTAAGGGAACCTATTCCTTTCAGCCAAGAAAAAATTTCCGAAAAATTCCCATTTTTTCCACAGTGCGACTTGGAATACTTCAACCGACCCAACTCTGCAGGTCCAATGAGTACCTATCCTCTCCATCGACCCTGGTACTGCTTGAACCTGCTTCATCTGCCCTTCATCCAACTCCAACCTTGGTGTCTGTATGACCATACCTTACCAAATAAATTTCCCTCTAGACACTGTACTTCACCTTACATCTGCTATTTCCCCCACCATCACCTTCACCCCCCAACTGCTTCTTTACATGCTTCTTGTACCTACGGCCCGGCTACATCTCATCGCCTCTGGAAAAAAGCATCCCCGCTCGCGCTGCTCGTAGGTATCGAAAAGATGAGCTAATGCATTCACTGTTTCTCCCTAGTAAACTTGCCCTAATCCTCCCTACCAGAATGCATCTATTTCCTTAACCTGGTTCCTATCATTTGGATCATAAACCAATATCACACCATCCCAGTCCATCTGTATCTAACTACACCTCATACCACTCCCTTCCCCCCCCCCGCAGTAGACCCATACTAATACCGGCCAAAGAAATGCGTCCCCCGGTGCTGAGAAAGAAGTCCAAAGCCCAGCAGTGCACACGCTGCTCTCACATATTCTCTTTTCATTTCGACCCCGCCCCACATCTCACCGCACGGTAACACTTCTCAAAATCCTCGGCACTCCCAGAGACATCCCAAAGCTCCACAGCGACTAAAAAAGGTAGAAAGACAACAACACGTCACCTCAGACTACGTAGGCATTTCGAAAGGATTTCGCTTCGCCGCGGACGATCAGCGGGAGAATGTTAAGTTCAACCGAGAGCTGAATCGATCCCGATTGACATTTCACCAGTAATACTCTGTACCAGTGGTACAGTACCACACCAATTACTCGCCAAAGTTTCGGAAATGCAGTTGGACTGGACGGCCAAAGTGTTGGTAGTAACTAGATCTTCGGTGCGAAGGGCCGGAGCTCGCTTGCATTGTATATTGATAGTCTGCCTCATTCAAGGCATCGAGAAAAAGCGAAAAATGTTTGTTGTGGGATTCGAACCTTGGTCACTCAAGTGAAAGCCACGAACGACCGCGCACTGCAATTTAAGCTCTGCTCGCTCCGCGAACTAAACAATTAATCATCAACAACTCAAACGTCACTAACAAGGAACCGATGGTCGTCCCCTTATAACCGTTTCATATCTGACCTTGTACTTTTAGTATGTATTACTATATGTTCAAAGATTGTCACTCTTCTCATTTCAGAACAAAACTCTCAAAATTGGCCGAGAAATAAAATTTTTCGCGATTTGCCTAAGGAAAATGCACGGTCCTTAGAAGAGAGCCCCCTATAACCCTACCCTGGGCCCAAACTCACCACCATCATCAGTTTCAAACTCCAATATCCTAACTGCAGTAGTAGGAGAATACTCGTTGCTCAAGGCGCCGGCCACCTCCGCCAAGGTCTGATATCAACCGAAGACCGAACGTTACAGCTGGGGAGGAAAGGGATTTAATGCTTTCTTTTAGTGTAGGAAACACACATCTCCCTCTTCGGTGCTTCCGAGTGTAAAAAAACGCAAAAACGAAAGAATTCAAAAGAACCTTCCTGAAAGTTTCCTACTCTGAAAACAGCAGGCTTGAGAGTATAAGCCCACCCTCCTTGACTTTATAAAATTCTCTTTCGCTATGAATGCAGCTACCCTGTCATTGACTGCCCTATTACATTTGCTATAGCACTCTTTCCAGCCCGCCTCGGCCCCAACACTGCTATCTTCATATTAACTACGACTTGAGAAAAGAGCGGTATGACCTTTATACCTCCCCCTAATGACAAGCTCAACATATAGTATATTGGATACGTAATGGAACAGCAGCAGTATAAGCAGTAATAGGTGGTAAAACGTTAGTAACGGAAAGAGCGATTTAGTGCATCGCTCCGCTGTCCCCCATCACAATATCGTCATCAAGACCTGATAACACAGAGTAACATTATTACCACAAGACAAATTATAATTAATATTCCCCCCTCATACTCTCTCTAGGCGAATGTACCACTATATACTACTTTCTCCTATCCTATAGGTAATAATAGAAAGCCACTACTCTGGCCGTAGTTTACCCATCATCGACCCTCCAGCCTTCCCTTTATTACTACCAGATGATGTAGCACCCCCCTCATTAACACCAGCCTGTTCCCTCAACTCCTCCAGAGTCTCCCCTCTAAAGACCCACCGTCCAGACCTATACCATCCAATCACAGCCTAACAACCCCCGCTCCAACCCACTTGAGATCAGCGAACTCCTTAATAAGTCGCCGCACTGCATGGTCAGTAAGCGTGCACTTCTTCCCGGAAACTCGCTCAAATTCATCCGTTATCTCCTTCTTAGTAGCACTATCTTTGATACGGTAAATTGCCATAAGCACCGATCGATACGTATCAATCTGATACCACCATCCCCCACCTGCAACCACCCGACTCCCACCTCCTTATGACCAGTTGACGTTAGTATCCACTTATCCCTTAACTTCATTCCTCCAGCTTGCTTTATGGCATCTAGTGCATTGGCATCAGTTACAATATCTTGGGGATACCTAATCACAACAACACCACACCACCTTCAAATTGGCACCTTCCTCTGGTAGTATGGTAATTCCCTCAACACCATTTGCCGTCAAAAGCTAAGTTTCCTGATACCCGATATATATGCAGTTCACTCCGTGCTAACTGTTATCAATACAAAGATCAACTTTGTCACCCTTTTCACACTGGGAGTTATCAACAACAACGTTATACTTAAAAAATACCAGCACATATTTGGGAAATTAATCCACCCTCTCCAGAGATGGAAGCAACGAAGTGAGATACTCTATAAATTTGTGAAGTGCGGCAGCCTGCTCTTTTATTATTACAGTGTCTGCAGTAGCTTTCTTATCTCAGTAACATTAGCCACAGCTTTCCCTATCCTCTCTTTCACCTTATCAATAGCATTACTCGTCAATTTGAGGGTATTAGCAGAAGAGGGGGATGATGGTGAAGATGAGCCACCTAAAACACCAGCAACTGAAGAATAGACCAATCACACGTTTATCAACAACGAAGGCCATCTTGCCGTCGAGTGATGCTATCAGACATTATCTTGCGACATAGACTATGTCACGTTTACCATTCCGATATAGTCATGGATATACTGCACTCCAATGTATTACGTTGACTCTCTATCGCGTTGATATCTTTATAATTAATTCAATTAATTCTTTATCAGGTTAACCAATCAAGCATTGGTTGTTTGTTGAGCTAATTCCAACCACTAACCATGCATGCGTGATGCCATTCTCAATATACTTTTACAATAAAACTTTCTCACACAACTACACACCGTTGAATATCATGACTCAAAACTTCCTAAAACCTACACTCATTTTGAGAAAAATTCATTTATTCTTTGCCTATCCCATAAAGAGTTGATGAATAACAGAAACTTCAATTTAGCCTCCAACCGAGCATCGTCCATAGCTTTATAAAATCCCATCACCCCTTTCCCCTATTACTCTGCTGCATCTCCTTTTCCTTCTTCCACTTAGTCCTCAACTCCTAAACAACAACATACCCGAATTCACCTACTGCAATGTACCATCAGCCTCGCTTCGGCCTGGTCATGCTGTCGCTGCGTAACCTCAGGATGCTCCTTGCCAAATTCATCATCATAAGGAATACGCAATTGTAAGGAACGTGTTGAAGAGTTGAACACACAGATGGGCTTCAATACCTAATTAACACGAGTCATCTTTAACCCGAATCGCAATAAATAATAATTAACTAAAACAGGTCGCCTTCATACCTTACAAACTATACAATATACCGTTACTTGTATAATACCGCTATATAATATATAAACATCATCGTACATAAACACACATACAGTCCGACGCAAAAATAGAGAATAATCCGTACTGGATTTTTCACACACCACCCGAGTGAGAAATCGAAATAAAAGGGAATACTCTATTTTACTGCATCTCGCCGTGTATATGAAACTTAATAGACGTACTTGATATATATCTACTCAATACTATTGATAATACATATAAACTTTAATCACTAAAATACAAGCTTAATAGATGATGCCCTCATAGGGACACACCACACAGAATGTGTTAATAATTCATTATCCTTATCCCTCCCCCCATTACCTCCGCTATCTCCATATCAGTGAAGCCAGTAGCTGCCTTCAAATGCTCAACACCAAATGGTCGTTTAGTGCTCAATAACAGTAACACCAGATCACGAAGATCATGGTACTTCGGAGCGTGATTGGTAAGCCTGGAGCTTAACACCCATACACCCCTAACCTGAGTAATAACCAATGTCCTTCGGTCCTCTACAGAAATTTACAGACCGCGGTCAAACAAGACAAGTGTCCATGTACGTATCAACCTATTATCAGCGCCAAAACAGGTTTTACTTAATTACAAAACACAGATAAGCATCAGACCGCAATAAAATGCTAAATAGGATACGGCGCTACGAATGCCTAAATCTAGCCATAGCTTTGAACGCACCCGTTTTCGCCCGTTTCACTAACTCCCTGTATCCGTACAATACATCCCTTTAATCCATCACCCTCACTAAGTGCTATTCCCCCTTTTGATAGAGTACCATCCTCCTCCCCCTATTACCAATACAGAGCAGTTCTCCAAATGTGATATAATGGCATTATCAGCTAAGTTGTGGCGAGTATTAACAGGCAATAGGTTAACCTGAAAACAAAGTGATATAACCGTCTATACTAGGCACTATCCAAAGACAAGCGAAACTGGATCCTGATTATTGTGCAACCTGTCCCCTTCGAGTCGATGGGGGAATGAACGGAGAGTCAAACTATAAAAGTAACATATTGACAACAATATTGAAGGTAAGCCACTTACGGGAGCCATCACAAGATTGCCCCCATAAAAACCCATTTAAGATTCCAGCCTAACCCGTAGTACAATCTGTTTCGAGTAGTTGGCCACCGATAACTTTTTCATGATAGTCTCAAGCTGCTGGTTAACATCCAGTCTACCCAAATCGCCCCACTCATCCTTAACACCGACCACGTTACCACAAAGGGAGGTAAGGTACCTAATAACAGAAGGAGGCAAAGACATTTAAGAAGAGCATCAATAGTATGCTTCAATAGGACTAACGGGAGAAGTATGTCTTACGAAAAGTTGGTATTATCATTTTCCTATGTTGGATTTTGCTGTTCAACAAGGTGAATGGCAGCTAGTCATGAATCCAAACACAAATGACTTCCACTAAAGGTATTATTAAAGACATGCACGCCACCGAATGCGTTGGTAAGGAAACAACTTCTTCGTGTAAACCCGATAACCTTCGCACTACCCAGTCACAATTGCCAGCCCTACATTATAGTCCAGCCTAACTAATGCCAGATTCAGCTAGATATGTTCCCATTACATATGTAATACTGGTTGCCCGTATGCCCCCATTATATTATTACGAGTCCTGATCCTTGACATGGAACTTCAATTCCATAGTCCTCCTCTCCCTTTTAGCCCTAGCATCTATATCCTCCCATTGCTTAGCGCTCTCGCTAACTACTGGTGTTAAGAACTGACGCTCATAGATATCAGCCGCCTAAGCAAACACAGACAGTCATTTCTGATACAATTTCCGTAAAAACACCTAAACTGAACGACTTTGTCGTCTTCTAACCGAATACCGAGGTTGATAAAGACCCATAAGATGCTAATAGCTCATTAGTCAGCAAGAGATAATACCAATCACATCAAGCCCAGCAACGGTACTATACACTCGAGACATTACCACGAGAATCATCTGTACATATCACTTATATTAATTATAATATGTCTATAATGATATCCACAGAATTCAACAAAAAACGTAATTAACTACGAACAAAATTCGATAGGAGTGGCTATTTTTCGACTACCTCAGGCGAATCAGCATCATAAAAGTCCAGTTCCTTCCATGGACCCCCTTCATCCTCTGCTCTATCCTTTCCTTCCTCACCTTCCTTTTCATCACCATTACCCTCTGGTTTAGCTCCCAGGCTATGATCCTAATCAACATAACCATATAACACCTCTTATCGAACAAGCGATAATAGTTTATCCTTTATAGGATAAGTAATAACGGCAGAGTCGACAGTATCCAATAACAGTAAAATGCTGCTGATATAAACTTGTTTGCTCCCATCAGTAGAAATTACCCTACAGTCATTATCCCTAACAGCACTTAATTACACTGCTAAAGCCCAACTGTGTCCCCGGCGTTCGATAATATAAATTCAATCTTACTTCCCAGATTCCACAGTTCCTTATTACCTGTCTTAAGGCTGTCAGCAATGATTGCTGATAACGTTGTTTAGCTCCCATGGAGGTAGCTCCTCTTGCCAAGCTAGTACTGGCCGATATCACTTGTGATTTTTTACTACTTGCCTTTACTGGCTCCATCAAGGATTCTGAAAAGCTAGATATTGAACCCAAATATAGTAACTAACGAAATGAAGCTCATTTTTCTATTTCCATTCAGATGGAAAAAGCTCCGTAATAAAAGTGAACACTCAATCAGCATGGTGCGGCAGTGAACGCTCTATCTGAATCAAAGCTAATGATTTGATTCCCGCATCTTTCTCAATAAGATCTGCAACCTGACGATCGACAAGTCGGGAGTTTTGCTAAAGTGGTATCGAAATGCCATAGTAAAATAATAAATATGACCACCATTCCTGCACTTTTCAATAAATACCAATCAAACGGGTACATTACTTTCCTCATTGTCAGCAGCTTGTTTCCCCCGTATCTTAGCCGCCATAGCTTGTCGCTCCTGTCTATCCTTATCAACATGGGTGAAGTCAGGACGTAATTGACAAAATGAAGCTAGAGGTGTCAGAGTTAATTGACCAGAGTTAACCGCACCAACACAGTAGGTACCTGAAGATGCACTTTACCGTATATCTACCCGGGCATGTACTCCCGTATGACTATACTGCAGTATAAAGGTAACAATTTAACCTATTTCACAAGTACGCGCTCGCGGACTTCACAAAGTGGATTGAAGACTATGTGATACGTAGGGCTAGGATCTTCACTGAGGTTTCACGGAGCTTCTCTGTATATACTATTTCACAAATTATAACCAACGCTCCCTATGTGTATCAAGAAAAAGAAAAGCTGATAAACCAAACAACGAGTAGAGTCCAATCACAGTGTTGTACTTCCCTATTATTACATGACTTATTGGTAACCGTCTTTGCCATGAGAACTTGCTCTCTCATAGAGCTATGAGTAGCAGTCTGATCAAACGTCTCTGAGTCATCATTAAGCTTGTATCGCAGTCTAAGCTTCTTCTGGTCATCCCGTAGCTCCACACGCTCCAAAAAGCCTTGGTCCCCATATGGACGGTAAACGGGTCGCAGAGGATATCTAGGCAAGTAACGACAGGAATAGGCCAACCTCGACTATTAACGGAATTTGCTGTTAAGTCGTTCCAAATAGTATTTTGCATCTTTCCGCGAGGATTTACATACATTATTTTTACATTCATCCACAGTGACCCAAGTTGTTGAGCGGTGAATGGAAGGGTTACTGCTATATTAGTAAAATAATTAATTAAAAATATTCTATAAATGATTAATAAAAATTGTTAGGATTGTAAATTGCTACATTTGAGGTAGCTTATCGGTATATGACGTCGAATAACGTCCATCTACGTCGTGTATATTATGACCGCATAGAAGAAGGCATTCCGTTTCCGTTACTACTGTAATAGGTACATCTCCCCAGTGAAGTCTGGTGGGTCCTGCATTCTATTGAGGAAGACTGGTATCTCATGTACCACTTCATCATCGTCCTCATCACCATCAGATGATGATGCTGCTGGGCTCATCACGACATCTTGAGGCATGTCAAAAGGGAACCAACAGCAATTAATCTGCCTCCTATAAAGAAGGTAACATTTTCAACTTTCCCACAGTCACCAAGCGATTTGTTAGCTTCCCGTACATTTATTTTATGTAACTAGTAATGGCTTCTCTCAGTGCACAGTAGTTACATTCTGAACAAGTAATCCGCACCTCGTGCTGATCGCTCAAAGTCACGCGCCACGAAATTGTCCCGAACTGCGCAATTGGATTTTGTTAGCACTATCCATGTTAATGTATCCGTTGTGAGGGTTGAGTTGACATATTAGTTTCCTGGACGACGATACATGTACTATAAGGATCTTGAAAATTACTTGAGGCGTTATTCTGACCTGAAAAGTATCTTTGATTACTAATAATGGCAAGTGAAGAAGCTACAATGGACACCTTGAAAGATACTACTCTAAATCATGATGATAGGATACCAGAGATACCTCATAATGAAATATCAGCTGAACAGGTAACCTTTGAGAGAATCATGGTAAAGTTAGTTATATAGGTAGATTGTTTACCTCTATAACACTGGCATCTGTCCAATATCATACCATATAAGCATTATTGAATATTAACACTAACATATAGCGGGTTTAACGATGTCCACTTACTAATAAGGACAACATATTATAACGTCTCTTCTATTTTTACTATATAGGAAAAGTCACATTTATTTATCCATTTCCAATTGTCGAAATAGTCTTCATTCGTTGGTAGATGTAATTACTATCGTAATGTCTCTATCTAGGCTCTCATTACTGCCCAACTACATACAGTATCATATAGTGTCAATATATCACAGAGCTGACTGTCCGTGATATGTATTGATAAGTCAGGTTGCTATGTATCGGTGCTACACCGAGCACTTGCCACACTACGGCTTTGTTAAGCCTGGAAATGCACAAGAAGAGTTAGAGATGTCCCCTAATAGGCTTAGCCCCGAATTCATAGCAGAAGAGGTTATTCGGGTTTTCGGGTTTCGGGTTTTCCGATCACACTACTTTTTACAGATAGAATTTGGCAGAGCTCATACCCAGCCTATAAGCCTATTTGAGCATCGGCGGAGACATGTCCATCACAATCTAAATAAAAGGGATAAGTTCTTTCGAGGACATGATGAGAAGCTACATGAAGGTGGCGACTCAGCTACTAAGTAGTATAGGGTTTAATGGACATATTGAAAGTACTCCTAACTTGCTTATATGTTGGCGGCCTACACTATTGCGAGATCTGATTAGTAAAAGCGCAGACCGTATTAACTCGGCATTGGCTTTTACTAATCATATCTTGGAATGGTGTGGTTGAGGTCAGTGGCTAGTGAAAGAGCCTGTATGATAGACACTACTGCAACCAATATGCCCCCATACCCAACAAAAGGCTGCTTTTGGTAGCCTTCTCCTTCTCCAAGCTTCCCTCCATGTGTCTTGACTTTTATCTTTGTTCAGATACTTCAGCTCAAAGCGTCATTGGTATCTTTACATCAGAAGATTGGTTACTATATATTTTGTACCGTTACAACTAGGTGTTATTACTGGCTTAATATGGGCTAATATAGACTATGATAACTACGTTTATGTCTGGGGAACTAGCGATGATGAAAGTGTAGATCTAGGATTCACAATAGCTCATCACCCGGTAACCTCATACCACGTCATACCGTATTTTCCTCAACTCTTCATTTAGGTAACCCTTCATTTTATATTAAATGATATTTTTATGGCTTTCTTTTTCGGAATTGCAATGGTTGAAATTGTCCTTGCATTACTACCTGGTGGAGCTCTGTCACCGATCTCCAAGGCAGCTGTCCCTTTAATCTGTACTTGCCGCCCACCCAATCACGTTTGCGATCTTCCCTCAGGTACACTTGGCGGTATCCTCGGTCCAATCGGTGTCTTCTTCTCCCTAATGTACATCCAGAAGGCCGCCGGTGCCTTCGATAACAGCGAGTTTGCTTTCTCTGAGCTCCTCGAGGGCTGGGGTGTTGTCGTGGCCACCGATATATCTATCGCCTGGCTCGTCGCCACACTGGTCTTTGGCAGCGCCCACACAGCTATTCGGTTCCTCCTCGTCCTCGCGGTAGCCGACGATGTCGGAGGCATGCTAATCATTGCCTTCTTTTACCCCTCCGAACATGACAGCAATCCATGGTATCTTTTCATGTGCGTAGGAGCTTGCCTGGTTGCCTCCTTACTACGATTCTTTAAGTTCCGTCACTGGCTTTGGTACATCTGTCTCTCGGCTCCATTGGCCTGGTATGGTTTGTTGGCATCGGGTGTCCATGCCTCTTTAGCACTATGTTTGGTCGTGCCCTTCATGCCTAAGTACATTTACCTTGACGGTGATGCCTCTCAGAACGTGTCCGAGCCTACCACAGCAGCGTCGCCAGTCGAGCAGCAGCAGGAGGAGGGGCCTCCCAACACTAATCACGGCGAGATGGTGATTAACGGCAAGCGAGCGGTCGAAGGGCCCTTGGAGCGCTTTGACCACGATTGTTCGTTCTTCGTCCACTGCGGGTTGCTCTTCTTTGCCTTGGCCAATGCTGGCGTGCAATTCACTAAGGATGCTTTCGGTTGGATAACATTCAACGTGGCCATCTCGCTGATAGTTGGCAAGTGTATCGGCATATTCTCCTTCGGCTCTATTGCACTATTCATACCTCATCTCACCTTACCACACGGTATGGGCCATCTGCATTTATTCCTAGTGGGCGTTGTCTCTGGCGTCGGTCTTACAGTAGCGCTGGTAGTCGCTCATGCAGCTTACACACAGCGTGAGCTCCTTGACCAAGCCAAACTGGGGGCGTTGCTCTCCCTACTAGCAGGGCCTATAGCGATATCATTAGGAATGCTCCTCCGCATCCCGAAGGTCTCAGCTCCACCGCCCACTGGGCCACCAACCTAATTACATCTTCCCAGCATTTGGAGTTGCCTTGCCAACTATGGCAACATTGACATTATTAATTTGACGGCTCTATTCTGAGACCCTCACCATGGTGTCCGTACTATTGTCTCGTACATTTCCTGTGTGTGCTGTGTCATTTCCGTTTAAACTTTCTTAGTAACGATTTGGAGACTTTAGTTGAAGTAGTCACAGTATAGCACGAATCAATCTACTTTAGTAAGTGAGTGAAAGACATGTAACATACGATATGTAAAAAGTTTAACCTACTACTTCAAGTACTGGTACTGGTTCGCTGTAATCTCAGGATTACGTTACAGGTCATCTTTCAATTGCGCTGTAATAGGAGGCATGTAAGGTAGTTCTCAATGCAGATAATACCGCATTTATAGTTCTTGTTGAAATCAAAGCACCAGGCCCGTGCCCGCTCAGCTACATAAGCTGGACGAGAAGTGGAAGACAAGATGTATCGAGCATGCCTATCGGTTGGGGGAGGGAATTGCTTGCGACATCCAAGCGCGGTTAAGCCTTCACGAGTTCATATGACTTTCCTAACAAGGACACGCAGAGATACAACTGTAGACATTTAAACTTGCCGCGCCACCTCACTCCTGCCGTAGCGCCCGCCAACAACACCACCTGGACGTCTCGGTCGGAGGCTTTTCAGGCATCGCCCCATGTCTCGCATATACGAATCCAGATTCGCCGTCTCGAAAATTACATCTGCCGCACTTGCAAAATAATACAGTCGATCCTTACTCACTTCTTGGGACAAATTTACCGATACTCAGTATTAAAACTTCCGTATGACTTTCTCCCATCGCTGCTGGTCACCTGTCATCCTGTGGCTGTCCTTAAACGGCGGTGCCGCTCAATCCACTAGCAGTGACCATTGTGCACGCCTTAATCGCCACAGTGGGCATACCATTCTTGAAAATAGGACTACCGACGCACAGAAGGACTACCTGTGGGGAAGGGCTGATGACCTGAACGAGTGCCTCAACAGCCTCACTATCAGCAACATTTATGCTCTGTTTACTCTCCACAACTTGAAGTACGGTGTGGCAGAGTCTTATGCTTTCACAGACATCGCCGACGGCCTAAACCGCTCGATTGAGAGCAACACATGTGGTTTCAAACTCCACGATCTTGGCGACGTTGACCTCAAGGGTTTTATTGACCGTCAGATGAGGAATTTCTCTGACACACTGAACACATTGAGCAAAGAGGGGCAGCGGCAATTTCTCAATATGACAATTGAGGCAGCTCCTTTCCACTTTGCCATACAGCGCGAGTTCAATCGTTTGAATGATGCACACACTATGTATATCACACCTTTCGAGGCGTTCTACTATGTACTACCAATTCGGTTCAACTCGCATATGGACGGCGATGAGCAAGTTGTCACTATGAAGCTTGTTGATTATTCCTTATACTATCGACCTCTTCACAATACATCTATTGTCCATCAAGATGGGGACGTTGTCACGAAGGTTGATGGTAAACCTGTGCTGCAGTGGATGCAAGATATGGTCGCCAATGATGGCCCCTATGCTGGCATATACCAGGGCATGCTGCAAAGGCTCAACAATCGTTTCTTTGTCTCGGAATATGTGGACCGTAGGGCGCTGATCAATCCGCCACCGACAAAGCCTCTTGAGCTCACATTCGCTGATGGATCCACCGAGACCATTCACTGGCTTGGCAGGTTGAGTGATTACAGTAAGGTCGCTGGCCCAGGAAAAGATGCGGTGTCAACTCACGTCTACAATATGTTGACCAACACTAACCTAAAATTCACAAAGGCCATTGATTTCGAGATGGAGTTCTACTCTCTGAGACCAGAAACACTTTGGCAAGCCAGTAGCGCCGCTGTGCCTTCCATGGGCAATACTGACATCGAGTTCATCAATGCTGTCCTCGAATCGACCACACGCAGCCCTCTGGAAGACAAGCTCCGTGGTGAGCCGAGCACTCGAAGTATCACAGTAACCGACTGGATCAAAGGCCATGGCTACAGTTTCACTCTCGCCGGTGACGCAGTTGTTGTGTCAATCCCTGATTTCGAGCCAGTGAAGACGTTGGACACTGACGAGGATGTGGCTTTAGCCCTCTATGCTGGCTTTTACGAAGTTCAAGACTACGCCCGCCAGCATGGTGTTACCCGACTGCTCTTTGACGTTTCCTCCAACGGTGGCGGATTGATCATCTCCTCTCTGGCTTTGCAGTGGTATGTGGTCGAGTCAAACGAGGAGATTTGCTCACCAGTTGTCAAGCACATGACAGAAAACTGGCGCAAGTGGGTTTCTTCCTTCGGTGAGAACTACAACCAGGCAATAGACGACTTCTTCGCCAAGAATCCTCTGTTGGTTGGAAGCGGCGACTTCATTCAGCGGAAGTTCCAGAAGCTTTACGATCTGATAGACCATGCCAAACAGTATTTGGACGTCGCATTGGTTAAGGAGGATGACCTGCTGAGGTTGCGCAATATCGAAGATGCGATACTGTCTCAAAGCTCTTCTACTGCGCGAGCTGATCTCTTCAAGGACTTCCTTGAAGGGAGGCAGTTCCTAACATCTGACATCGGTCAGCAACTTGTGCCAGAATATGGATGGTACCTCTTCGACAACACAGACATAGTCGACTATTCTACGGGTCAAAACTTCACTCCTCCTCTCTCACAGTACCAACAAGTTCAACTCCGTCATTGGGGTAAATCCTCTAACTACTCGAAGCCTGGAGTATTCTCATTTTGCAGCAAAGTACTCAACCAGATGCTCGAAATCGTTCCTGACAGCTACGATAGGAAGTACTGGTCTGAAGTTTCCTTCGTCACTGACGGTAACTGTGGCTCGGCTTGCTCCATGTTTACCCAAACTCTCCAGCTGTCTGGTGCAGCCACTGCCTTTACTTTTGGTTCCCTGGCTGATCAACCTATGGACGTATCGTCTTTTGGAGGCGGCAATGTTCTTCAGTACGACGATATCGCGCCTATGCTAAATATCGCAAGTCACTTGGGCAACTGGGCAACCTTCGGCAGATCCGAGTGGTCACAGATTACCAGAGAATCTTGGGTTAATAGGCCCATGCCCTTCCCTACTGCAGCTCAAGCTTCGTACACGTGGAACATCGAGCTTGCTCAGCAGCTCGGGCCCAACTCATTGCCTCGCCAATTCTACAGAATCCCCGGCCATAAGCATTTGAATATGTGGGCTCGCAATCTTAGAGAGAGGGTCAGCGTCCACGAGACTATAGCCGATTTCAAGAGCTGGGAGAGTTTGAGGGCGAACCCCCAATTCAAGGACTTCGGTGATTGCCCTGCGTATACCCCTAACCCCACGCCTGCCCCATCAAGCTTCTCTCCGCGGGGGTCTATGGTCCGCTCAGCTTTAGTGAACGTAGCGGTATTCGTATGTTTTGGCATGCTTTAGCGAGCTTTATTGATTGAACCTCAACTTATGAAAAGAACAACTATGTTCTCATATCCCCTAATTTCCATAATCCGTGGCAGAGCATCGTTGTGGTGTTACCACGTAGGAAACCGTAGGTACCTCCATTAAGTTGTTCAAAGAGAGCTTGTTGTGTAACTCAGTACAGAATGAAGAAGGGTAGATGGCCACCAGATAGTTAAATTCGAAAGGCTGGTTCACCTGCGCTGGTAGTAACCCAGTGTAGCTTATTCAGGATAGTCAAAGGATTGCAAATGTGTATGATAAATCACTAAGCATGGCGACTGTGAGAGAGTGCTCATTTGGTGAGTTAATTTCGTTCCAATTTACGAGAACAAAGGAAAACCGCGGCTTTGACTGAGTATCGCAAAACAATCGTAGATAGGTACGATACCTATTGCTATCATCCCCGCGTTCAAATGACTCTTAACACAAAGTAATATCAACTAAGTAACTCGTTCCTAGACAGATACAGATATATAATTTAGGGGTTAATGGATCACATAAAGCGGTGGTCTTACCCTGTTAGAAAACACTTTAAAAGGCCTTGCCGTTGACCTGATGAACAGCGGAGCCGTCCTTGAAATAAGTTGCGATCTGCTTGGCAGCAGCAAGACCAGCCTTAACATTAGACTCAACAGTCTGAGCACCCATTTTCTTAGGAGTAACAATAAGCTGCTTCTTCATCTGATCGGGACCAATCTTCTCTCTCAATTCATCCATCTTGTTGAAAC
>JAAPAO010000528.1:0-25394 GCA_013115145.1 Perkinsus chesapeaki
GACAGGGTCTGGTTATCCCCTCCCATTTAGTGACATTTCCATGGAATTATAGTGACAGCGCCTGTTTGTGCCCCTGTTGCTTTTCTACTTTTCGCTGCGTGACATGTCACAAAACTGACGTGTTATATGAGCCTCCGTTCCGTTGCCCAATTAACATCTTTAGTTACATTTTTGCTGTTTTCTACGACTATTACCTTAAGCCTTGCACATGACAAGATCGCGGCTAACTGAAACATTTACTGAAGCCATTGACTTTAATAACAATTCTGCACATTTCGGCGCCGACCGACTCTACACCTCTGCCCACGGCCTTTGCTCCAAGTACTACTACTGCTAGTGCTTATCGATCTCGATACCTTATCATTTCAGCTGCCGACCTCGCAGCACCTCCAATATATCCCTTAAATGGATGAGTGATTGTAAGACTATCACTCTTTACCATCGGTATTTCTTATTTAGGCCACCCTTCCCGGCTGAGCGATGCTGATTTAGGGGCTATGGATCCGGATGCAGCAGTCTCGTAATAATACTTAATAATAAGACCGTAGAGTCTTCCAGGCCGTCGACTGTAGCATCGGTGACTGTGAGCCCTCCAATGGTGTTTCGGCACAGTAAGAACGTAACGTTTGGTGATCAAGTAGCAGTCCGCTTTTACAACAACTTCGGGGAGGACCGGAAGACTATGACCCAGGATGCGGAGGAAAAACCTCCTTATTCCCGAGGTGACGAGAAGAATCACTCCGCTGATGGCATCGTTCTGGATACTGGTAGTACGGGAATGCCGCGGGAACCGACTTGAATTTCGGAGCTAGAGCTTTTTCAGTGTGGAAAACATCTTCGATATATAGATATTTCGATCGTCGTCGATAGGGTTTGAATCCCTTTCTCTCTCCGTCCATAAGCCTCCTTGCAGTACTTTCCCCAGTAATGATTCCTTCGCACCATTGACTATTGGTTATAGATACGATGTTGAAGTCTTTTGATGGACATTCCTCTAGAGTAGTCCAAGGCGGAGGAGCAGTGAGTGAATTCACTGACCTTCGCGATCTTCAAGACCTGGCCTCGAGCATGGGGGAAAGACCTCGTCCGAGTATACGCAATAGATCTAGGTAATAATGGATGATCGACTACTCTTAAAATCTGTAATGGCAATATAGCGTTGGTTTTTACCGTGTTGGATGGTCGGAAGGGCTCAGAGGGTTAACTTCCATAGTTGAGATAGTTTGACAGTAAGGAGCAAAGTATTCGGTTCTATTTGGTGAACCTGGTCGATCCAGCGAATTATGGTATATACCATATTTATAGTGAATATTGTATATTATACGATGTGGATTTTATACAGTCTTGTATGTTCTAATAATAATTAGTATTAGCCGCTATAATGGAATTAATAGATTATAATGTCGTTGCTCTGGTTAGAACCTGTGCCACTGATCTCGATTCATTTATGATGGAAGAGAACTCCCGATCGAGATATAGGAGTGGCGGGAGAAGGCGGAGGTAAGCAGGGCTGAATGGGAGGATTGTGGACCATATTATCATTCATGGTAGTAGTAACGCAAATTGGGCAGAGATAGTATGCTGGTCTTGAAGGCGGACGTGATAGACATTCAAGGGTTAAAATTGGACATTTATCAAAATAGACTCACCCACTTGCGAGGCTCTTATTACGCTCCTTAAATTTGCCCTAAAATGGTCCATGGTCCAGTATGGCTTATATCGATGTCGTATACCATACCTCTCGTTCGGAACTAGTACTATGCAGCAGGTTTGCTGAATGAAATGATCAGCAGAGTCCATTTAGTGTACCTATATCACCTTATAAGTTTCGCATTTTTATGATAATACTACTTTCCGGATGTTCCTCTTTCCAGATTCTATTCCGACAGTGATGGCAGTTCATCAGATCTGGATGTTGATGATAGTGAGGAGGCTCTACTAGCCAGGATGGAAGCGATGGCGTGCGACCAAGATTTGCTATAAATGCTATCACTAACTCTCGCGGCCTTCTCCACTACTACTGCTGCTGCTGCTGCGGGAGGAGGAGGACCGTCCTCCGTTTTCTGCACACCATTATTTACCTGTCCCTCATTGCTAGTAGTATTTTATTTTCACGTCCCTGTTGATGTGCTCTTTCTCCTTCGTAACCGACTATTGTATGTATTTGTGGAGGGAAAGAAATCCCTAAGATTAAATATCCAGCCTACCAGTGGAGTGCGATACCTTCTTCACCAGCCACCATTAAATGCTATATGTAACCATTCTCACCGCATTATGAGATTTCTTATATACCTCTCCCAATTCCAGCAAGCAAACGACGGTGACGAGGCCCCATGTGAGGGCCTTATGTGTTTGCGTGCACTCATTTACGGTGCCATGGTATTTCCTTAAGTGTTTTGCTAGGCTACCACACCCTTGTGCAACACATTATCCTTGTACGCGGCCATTTGCAGCGTTAAGGTCGTATTGACCTTGTGATGGTGATTCGATAACCGTCGCTGTCACAGTTGTCATCATTACTTGTGCTACCACTACATAATAATGAAGGTTTTCATCATCACCACACGCTGGTGAAATATTCCTTCTTCCTTTACCGATAGTTTATGCATTTCTGTGCAAAGTAATAAGAGGCACTACCGGTGAATACCTACTTTTGTTGTTGGTTACGATTGTCGTTTGAGGGCTATTCTCCACCATCACTGATGATGCTGCTGCTGTTTGGCTGGGCTCTCTCCGTTACCCTTCCTGCATCAGCCGGCTACATCATTGCTCTCTAATCCTCGTTGTGTTTCGTATATATTTTTCCATGCGCCGATCATTGTGCTGTAGGTTGGCGCATCCAACTTGTATCATCGTATTAGATAAGCCCTATGGATCGGTTGTAGCCGCCTCAGAGTGTTGTTGATCCTGACAGGCTTGTACGTTTGCCCACGGTGATGGTCATAGTAGCGTTGTTGTTGTTTTCCCCTTTATATTTGGCTGTAAACGAACGGCTATTCTGTACTATCATTAAAGCTACTTCTTCATGCTGCTGCTGCTTTATTCTCCGTACCATCACCGCCTCTCCTACCTATTGCAGCAATAATAATAATAGTAGCCTAGAGTTTGCTGGTCTCACGCTACTTGTAGAAAACTCATAGTTCTGCTGTTTCAGCGTGCCTCAGCCGCCGCCGCTGGCAAGTCGTTATACGTGAACGACGCTTAACTTTATTGTCACAGGCATACTGCCATCAGAGCTATCATCACGACAGCCTCGTACTGGAGTGAGCTGGTCTGTGATGGTGATGCCCACTGGTCCTTATCGATGTGCAGAGATTGTGGTATATCACTGCTGCTGTATCGTATAGACACTCGAGTCTCTGTCAAGCATGACTGCATGGTTTTGGGTTTAAAATAGTACATGAATGCTTTGGGATAAGGAAGGCTTGATACTTGGAGGCAGCCGGCGGTCGGTGTGATTAGCGCTGCATTCCAGAGCTAGCGGGATTTATGGCAGTCGGGGTTATCAAATACCTCACAAGAGGAGGCTACTATAAGATACCATGGAGTCCTTCTTGAAATAATTGATATCATAATTATATCGATTACTATCAAAAGAGAATGATGTTATAACAAAATAATATTATGCAATAAAACTACGGCATCCGACAAGACTGTGATCACCAGGAATCACCAGCTGGTGGCTCTTAAATGTCGACTGCTCCGCCTAACAGCCAAGGAGGGCTACTGAAGACCCTTTATGGCGGCTCTAGTGATTCTGAAGATGAATCTTCCTCTGAATCGGATTACACCACGGATGATGATGACGAGGAGGAGTATAGTGATAGTGAGGTAAGCAATAACGCTGTGCTTTCCACAATAGAATTTAGACGTGAGCCTCAGTATGTAGTAGCGGAACTTCGATCGTCACTCTGTAACCAGCTTTGCTCGAACAACAGTGACATTGCTTTCTTGCAGAGGGTTTAAAGTGTTTTCAAGTTTCCAGCGGTCGCATTCCTGGTATAAAATCCTGCCGTGTCGGTTGGCCGTATCGCTGTGATGTATCGACGAAGCTGGGGGGTAGTGAGGGTGGAGTCGGTATGATGTAGACCCTTGTGAAGTAACCGACATCGATGACAATACCCGTCCTATGGAATAATATTGCTACTGGTCGTATTTGGTCTTTGGTAGGCGAATGAGAGCATTACCATTATAGTTGTGCTTGTAGTTGGGTAGCGTGAAGAGGGTACGTGACCGTAGTAGAGATTTACTTTATCTGCCTCCTACAATTGTCTCTACTTTAATTGCCACTTCGTGCGCAGACTTGACTCTTGGCAATTCTTACGTTGAAAATGGGGCGCACTATGTGGCGAATGTACGGCTTTTGTGGGCTTTTCAGAGCTCCTCTGTGAGCGAGTTGCCCGACGATGAGCCAGCCCCACCGCCTCCACCTATGAGGCCGACAAATGGGAAGATTAGAGTGCATTGGACTAAATCGGATGATGGTAGTAATGGGGGGACTAGCCTATTGGGCTGAGGGTTGATGGGTATCAAGGGAATTAGATAATAAGGGTAAAGTGATGACCAGGCTACTAGGGGTTGTTGGATATAGAGGAAATGATGGTTAAGTGATGACTAGGCTACTAGGGGTTGTTGGATATAGAGGAAATAAGGGTTAAGTGATGACTAGGCTACTCTACTAGGGGTTGTTGGATATAGAGGAAATGAGGGTTAAGTGATGACTAGGCTACTAGGGGTTGTTGAATATAGAGGAAATGAGGGTTAAGTTATGACTAGGCTACTAGGGGTTGTTGGATATAGAGGAAATAAGGGTTAAGTGATGACTAGGCTACTAGGGGTTGTTGAATATAGTATGCAATTTGGAAAGTAGGGGAGTGCCGCGTCCCATTTCTCTTTATTTTCATTCCACTATCCACTAGTAAACACCGAGCAATATAATTGGAATATCTCCCTCTGATGAGCATGAAACTTTCCACCATCAGCCGAAGATGTGGAAGTTGGCAAATGTCAGATACCGATATTTCCAACTTCGACGAGGAGCTCGGCCCGCCCGCTCTAGAGTTCCCTTTCCAATTGGATGACTTCCAGAAGCGTGCAATACTGAGGGTATCGCAGGGGGAGAGCGTCTTTGTAGCCGCCCATACGAGCGCGGGGAAGACTGCTGTGGCCGAGTAGGAAGGGGTGATCGGGGGAATGAGGCGCTTAAAGTGGACTTATTCAGTGAATAGTCGATCGTACTTATTTTGAACTATAGTAAGTAGATTTCAGCGAATAATATTGAAGAAAGTTGAATTGTAGAAAATTGGAGACACAAAATGTACAGTGCGTTAGCGTTTGTTAGGCATTGAAATAAAGTACTTCACGCTGAAACGGCTGAGGTGTGCATATTTAGTGAGTAGTAATGTATATGCCCCTCCCTATTTCCGCGATTTCTGGCCTTTATAGTGCCTTCTCCTCCTCCTGCTGCTATTGTAAGGTACGCCATAGCGAATGCTATAAAGCAAGGTGGTCGAGCTATTTATACTTCACCTATAAAGGCTTTGAGCAATCAGAAGTACCGAGAGTTCTCGGAGAAGTTTGATTCTGTCGGTGTGATTACAGGAGATGTCTCTATTAATCCACTGGTAAGAGGGATGGTTCATACAGACTGGTCGACAAATTGTCCAGCGCCGATCTGAATGAGGTATCGATCGAATATATGGATAAACTTGGTAGCATTGGATCAGAAATTTGTACGCCTTTCCAGAGGTGTACGATTAACCTCCGCAGGGGCTCTAACCCCCGAGAAACCTAAATTTTATAAAATTACTGGCGGTCCAACGTAAATTATCGAACCTTAATCTAGCATTTCTGCGCGAGCTGTTCGAATCTGTGCCCTATCTTCCATATCTAAATCCACGCCTTTCAACTTGTATTTAATTATATCACTTCAGCTTTCACGTTGAGGATTTTGCATGCATAATTGTGTAATATTACGTGCTACGTTAGATAGTCTATCTTACAGTTACGTAAGGCTTAAGCGGACAGGCGTAAAATGAGTCTGCGTTTTGGTGCCTGCAGAGGTGGGACTATAGAATTCTTGTTTTATTGTTAGGCGAATGTGGTTATTATGACAACTGAAATCCTGAGGACTATGCTATATAGGAAGGACGAGAGCTTGGCTAACATCAAAACAGTTATTTTTGATGAAGTTCATTTTGTCAACGACCCTGATAGGGGAGTGGTTTGGGAGGAGTGCATTATTCTCCTTCCTCCTGAGGTAAGACAATGCGGGACAGGCAGCATGCCGACATCAAGGAAAATTCAATGGTTTTTTGGACTGTTGTGGAAGGGAAATTCCAGCGCAGTTTTAGTGTTATTGTGTATCTAGCAGCACAGAGCAAGTAAGCGAAAACTAAACGAGGATGTTGATATGCAATAATATAATTATGCATTTGGGGTCATCAACATCAAATATATTTAATGATTCGATAAATCACAATCTATTTTACAAGCTATATCGGACTATTATGGGATATGATATTGAGTATACGACCCTTTTATACAGAGTGTCATATAGCACCAAAATTGGCAGTAAATCTTTTTGTCGAGTTGAAACTGGACATGTTATGGGTAATCGAAAATGCAGAAGCTCTACATCCTCGATACATTCACTTTTCGACTCAGTTCTGCAGTAGAACTGAGCAGACAAGCGGGGATGAACTCGAATCCCGCGGTGATTGACGGGGTACTCTAGCACGCATTTCTGTATGTGGTGTATTGTACAATCTAGAATGGCATGGTATAATGGATTTAATTATCAGGTCCCAATGGTGATGCTTTCCGCAACAGTTCTCAACTACCGTGAGTTTGCTGATTGGGTTGGGCGTACAAAGCAGCGTACGGTGTACACAGTGAGCACGCCCTATCGCCCGACGCCTTTGTGCCATTATCTTTGGTGGAGAGATAAACCATATTTGCTCATGGACAATAAGGGAGTTTTCAATACTGGCACTTATAAGAAGATGTACACCGATGGGGAAGGGGCTATTCTATATTACGGATCAGTGCGAAGAGGGATCCTTAACAACCGACGCATCGTAGAGTGGCCTGGTTCTGTTGTACCAGCTAGATCTGCCAGGATCAACAGTCTGGCATGGAGATGAGGAAATTATTAAATCTGGTCTCGAAGGCGTTGATTCTTCGGTCAGTGTGGGAATTCCTATAGAGAGATGTCGGTTTGAGGGCGAAAGTATTTCTGTTGCACGAATCGAGGTGACTTTGCTATGTATTTATATCTTCTCAGATATGATGAGATGAAAGCCTCTGAGGCTCCTAATAATAAGCAATCTGGAGGAAAAGGCAAGGGCAAGGGGAAAGGGAAAGGGAAGGGGAAAGGGAAAGGGGTCCACAGAGCACCGGCACCGAAGATGCCATTGACCGGTGAATCTAAGATACGTCTGGAGACTCAGAAATTACAGGCGATGATTAAGTCGTTGCAAGCCGACGACAAGCTGCCTGCTACGGTATTCGTGTTTTCGAGAGCGCGCTGTGAAAGATACGCGATGGGCATGCCACACTTGGACTTGCTCAGCGGTAGCGCGGAGAGATCAAAAGTGCATGTGTTCTTGAAGGAGGCATTCTCAAAGCTCGACGAGAGTGATCGCGAGCTGCCTCAGATTCAAGCGGTTACGGACCTGGCGCTGAGGGGCATCGGTGTGCACCATGGCGGGTTGCTTCCTATTGTTAAGGAAGCCGTTGAGATACTCTTTTCGAACGGGCATATTAAAGTCTTGTTTGCCACCGAGACGTTCGCAATGGGGGTCAACATGCCGGCCAGGTCGGTCATTTTTTCCTCAATTCGGAAGCATGACGGTTCTAAATTTCGCAATCTGTTGCCGACCGAGTACACACAGATGTCTGGAAGGGCGGGCCGCCGAGGCCTCGATAGTGTTGGTAATGTATATATCTTGGCAGCTGAGGAGCTGCCGGACTTGAAGTCCTTAACGAGCACAATGACAAGCAAGCACACGCCTTTGCAGAGTCAATTTAAGTTGACGTTTCAAATGTTGCTACAAATGGCGAAGTTGACCCACTGGAAGGCAGAGGATCTGATGAGCCGATCGTACTTGGAAAACGCACGGGCGATGCAACTGCCGACGGCGAAGAGGGATCTGGCGCGGCTTAGGAGGAAGCAGGAGGGGTTGCCGAAGTTGGAATGTGTGCTGGGCGAGGAGGACATGCACCACTATACCCAGTTGGAAATGAAGTCCCGGCATATGGCCAGCGATCTCTACAGCAAGCTGTTCAATACCGACCATAAGAAAGTATTCTGTCGAGGCAGACTTGTAATGGTCTACAGCCTCCCCGACATAAAGGCATCGTCGCCGGCGGTAATTCTGGGGGCGAGCGCGCCGTCGATGAGCATCTCGGTGGTGCAGACCATCGACGTTCTTGTGGCGCTGAGGCGCCCGGTGCAAGATAGCAGTCCGGCAGGGGACAGCGGATACACTGTGCGAATCAAGAATCTTCCGGTGAAGTCCGGCTTGCTTCTGGTGACGGATCATGCCTTGCCCACTGGGGTCGACTTCTCGGACAGTTTCGGGTTGGCCAGGGAGATCCGGCGGTGCGAGGAGGAAGGTCAGTATGACGAGCCACTGGAGTTGGGGAAGAACTTGAAGCAAATTCAGACTGAGTATTTCGAGACGCTCATCAGCGTGAAGGACCTGACGAAGGAGAAAATGAGGAGCAAGTGCCACCGCTGCCATCTGAGGCAGGAACATTTCGACTTGGTCGTGGAGGAGGGACAGACAGAGCAAGACATTGAAGATTTGCAGTTCAAGATTGATGATGCGTCGCTGTACCTGGCCCCAGCTCGCGAGCGCATGCTTCGGGTTCTCGTAGATCTCGGTGACCTGGACAAGAACAGTAT
Organism: Perkinsus chesapeaki; assembly: GCA_013115145.1. Taxonomy (NCBI): domain Eukaryota; phylum Perkinsozoa; order Perkinsida; family Perkinsidae; genus Perkinsus; species Perkinsus chesapeaki. The sequence continues at coordinate 8,912 of JAAPAO010000528.1, forward strand.
GCAGATCACGCTGAAGGGGAGGGCGGCAAGCGAGCTCGTGCTGGGCGATGAACTGACTCTCACTGAGTTGCTGTTAGATAACGTCTTTGGGGACGCTGACGTGCCTTCGTGTGTGGCACTGGTCTGTTGCTTCGCCTGCGACTCTGGCGTTTCCCAGATGTCCCACGAGGCTGCGGAGGCTCTGTTGCCACCGGAGACGGTAAAACTGTTGGAGAAGGCTATGGCGATGCACGATAAGGTGGCGCAAGTCCTTACAAAGGAGAGAGTTGAGACCGATTGGACCGAGTTTGACCGCCAGCTCTGTCTGGGGATTGCGCCACTGGCACATGCGTGGGCGAAGGGCGTCCCCTTTGCCGATCTGATGACGGCGGAGCCAATTCAAAGTAAAGAGGATGAGGAGGTCTACTACTCCTTGTGGAAGCCCGGTGACAAGCCGCTACAGGAAGGAGCGGTTGTGAGGAGCATACAGCGGTGTGATGAGCTGTTCAGACGGCTGGGAAAGGCGGCCGGGGTGATGGGCTCCACGGAGGTTGTTGAGAAGGTCGAAGAGTGTCGGGATGCGATACGTCGAGATATTGTATTTGCGCTGAGTCTGTATCTGGATCAAGACGGCCAGAGACAGCCTAAGCCGATCGATGGATCTCCTGATGCGGAGGCCAGTGGCACCACTGATGTACAGTAGAGTGTTTCCTAGCAGAGACGTTTGTGTTGATTCTTATGGACGCATTGACAAGTAGACAGATTTTGAAATGCCTTCGACGCCCAATGGGTATCTGAGGCAGCTGTCGGATGTCGACATTGAGGACCCCTCGGATGACGAGGGTTCTGATGACAGTGTCTATAATGGCCCAGCCGCGGACTTTGTCGACCCTGCGATGGTCCAGAGGGACGGCTGCTGCCGTCGGTTGTGCAGATGTCTGTGCCCGCGAAGGAAGGTTACCGAAACGGGCTTCCGATTGGTCAGGGCTGATGATAGACGGACGAATAGACCGATTGTGGTTGATGAGAACGGCGATATGACGGTAAGTTGTCAGTGATGTGGTAGAGGCTTGCTGGATTGACCTCGATGTTGGCAGTAGGCCTGCAGCTTGTCGTATGCCGTTGCTGTTTGGTTTCCATCCTGTTTGCTGCTTAACTCTTTGCTACCTGTCACCCCGCGCAGTAGGCCATTCGATAGTATGCTGAGCTATACTGGTCCTCATCCCCTCGCTTAGTTTGCCTTAGATAAGCAATAACTTGTACGGCTGTTGATTTTGGTGACGCAATCACTTTAGAGGTTTGATAGAGGTGCCATTTCTGGCTTACTTCTCCGTCGTCTGCCATCAGTTCACCGCACTTATCATCACGCTATTCCCATTCAGTTCCTGCGTAAAGTATCGAATGTAGTGGCCAGCACGAAGTACACAATCCTATCATTCGTTCCCATGGTCTTCATCCAACAGTTCAAGTTCTTCTTCAACTTCTTCTTCCTAGTTCTCGCCGCCACACAAGCCATACCAGCCCTACAGGTAACCTCGCAGCTAAGGCGCTGATTGGTGATTCCTTCTTGGCCAGGTCGGCCCTTTGTTTACTTATGTTGGTCCCTTAGCCTTTGTTTTGATGTGCACGATGCTCAAGGAGGCGAGCGACGATATTAAACGGTGAGTGCATTTGCGTACCACTTGGTGCGGTAATACCGCTGCTACCTGAGAGCGTATCGATTCGGTATGATCTAGGGAGCAGCTTAGCCGTTTGTTGTACCTGTGGTTTCGCATGGTGCTAGTGAGTTAGGGCGCCTGAAAGGTTCTGGCCGTGAAAAGTAGAGAAACCTCCGATGCAACCGTCAACCTAAGATACCACGCTTTTATCCGCAGTCGAATTCTCACTCTAATTTATGCAAGACAAGCCGTGTATCTTGTTCGTATTGGATGTACCTGGATGATTCCCTTCTTGCTTCTTCTGGTCCCCTGGTAGCTGTAGACGTACTGTTTGACGTGGTGTTTGACTGTAGGTGGCGTCGTGATAAGGCAGTAAACAGTGCTAAGTACACCAGAGTGAATACAGCGATCGGCGACCTGGAGAAGGTAGCAAGCGCTGATATAAAAGTTGGAGATGTTTTGCAAGTAAGAAGAAGTTTTGCGGCGCGTGACATACCGTGGGCTTTAGATTCTGACGAACGAACGAGTTCCGGCCGATATGATTTTACTTCGGACGGAGTTTGGAGAGAATGAAGGGAAGAACGGTCAGACTTATATACGTAAGAATCTGCTGGCAATATCCTATCCTGGCTGGCCTATGGATCGCGTCCTATCCCATACTTGCGGTTGTGTTGCTTATTGTAATCTATAATGCGCGTTCAAATTGGCTGGCCAAATTCTGAAAAAAGGGCTTAGATATGGCGGGGATGGGTTAACAACAATGCGAGGTGAACATCGCTTACCCAAGGTCAATAAACTCCTTACCCTTCTGGAGTGATGATCACACCTCATAGTAGAGATGAAAGATGCGAATTCAGACTTGGGTTCACACGACAGGCTCACATTACGTCCATAAGCATCGGCAAATCGATCCTCTTTTCCTATTTATTGCAAATAAGGAGGCGACTTCTGGAGTGAATGGCCAAAGAAGAGGTTGCCCGATGCCCGACAGATATGCGTTTATTAGTGACCTACGAACCGTGCTCTTCTATATTTGGCTCGTATCGTTTTTGCCGATGAGTGAATGACAGGTACGGATCAGCTGGATGGCGAGAAGGATTGGAAGCCACGCAAGGCACCGAAGATGACGCAGGACCTGCCGGGCTGGAAGGACCTTTGTGGAGATATACAGATTTGTGCCAAGTAGGGAAATGTGGCTTGAGCTTCATTCTTGCCCCGTCTGTTGATGAGGGCATCTTCAACCTCCTTTGATGCTAACGAAGGCCCTCTGGGTTAAAGGCCCCGGTGGCGAGTATCACACTGCATAGATTGCCCCTGCTATACACCGTTTGGTTTTTCAGAGTTGAAGCGCCACAGATGAGCATTGACAAGTTCATTGGTCGGCTGTCCCTTCGCAGACCTGGAGATGATAATATTGCCAGCGAGGCGCTTGGGTTGGAGAACACTTTGTGGGCCAATACCATAGTGACCCACGGCCCTGTATATGGTCTGGTCATCTATAATGGTGTTGATAGCCGCTCTGTGATGAGCTATGATGACCATGGTACTGATGATAAGACATGCTTGTTGGACAAGCAAGTGGACTTCTGTGCTAAAGTAGGTCTAGAGCGACAAAGGCGGCTTTGGTATGCACGACCGGTGGTGCTTCACGATGCAAAATCAAGTGTGTGAGTAACTAACCAGCAGATCCGCTTTTACAGAAAACCATACTGACTACATCTTTGGCTATGCCTAACCATTTGTACCACAGTAAAAGGGTATCTTATTGGTTATACCTCACCACCACCTCGGTCAGCTTATTGCTATAATCCACCGCTCACACGTAGTAAATGGTCCATTGTAGCCTTCTTGTATGGAGTTATCGCACGCTTTTGGTTTCCACGCTGTGGCGTGGCTGTTCTCCTTCATCTGTTCTTCGCCGCGGCATCTCCATTTGATCAGGTCTGTTTTGCGATCCTCATCGGACTGTCATTTATGTTGGTGATTTGTCGAGGCCTTAGAGGACAGTGGTGGATCTTCCTCCTAAGGTAAGGTCGTAGCTGGAGGGCGAATCTTAGGTTCATGCGTGCATTTCAGGTATATCGTACTGCTGTCGTATATCATTCCCATTTCTTTACGAATCAACCTGGATATGGCCAAGACGCTCTATGCCAGTCGAATCGGCAACGACTCTAAAATTCCCGGCACAGTTGCGCGCAATACGGCTATAGTTGAGGTGGGCACAATTCCGCTCATCCGCTTACCGTGGCTCATTTTGGGGCTTCAGGATCTCGGCACGATAGATTACGTATTGACCGACAAGACTGGAACGCTGACGAAGAACGATATGATCTTCAAGAAGCTGAGGGTCCCAGCGAGGGAATTTTCCAGCGATTCGGACACTCAGCAAATTTCGCTGGTAAGGAAATCGGTGGCGTAGCGAACATTGTCCTGAATTGTCCTAATTCTGTGACGCATATGGACTGATAAATCTGCTGAGCGAATGGTGGCCGGTTCTTCTGCACAGTTTGTCTGTGTACGGCAGTTTCTGTGAAGATTGACTTGACCGAATTCCTTCCTCTTTGTGAGGCACACGTCGTGATTGTCTCTCCCCTTGTGAACGCAACAAATTGTAGAATTTAGAGGGTTGCAATCAAACTTAGCATTCCATGGTTCGTTACTTGATTAGATGATAACCAGGGCACTACGGAGAATCCTAGTAGCCAAGCCGAGCCCTGGAGTTTTCGGGAAGCCAAGCCGCCAAAGCCTCGGCGATGAGGAAGCGACAGGAATGGGTAGACCGTCGATTCTGAAGCGCTCAAGTTCATCCGATCAGAGCTCCTTATTGCGATTGTGACTCTGGCGTTGTGTCACAACGTGACACCAGTAGAGACCGCGGGGGCGGATGACTGGACACTACAAGCGCCAAGTCCCGATGAAGCTGCGCTTGTGAAATACGCCAGAGACTGCGGTATAAAGCTCATCCAGCGTGATGACGATACCATAGTAGGGTTCGCCATGGGCCATTTGAGATGGAGCTCTCGCTTCCGTAGACACTGGAGTGCTTGAACATCACTGGAAGGCCGCAGTTGCGGTATGACATTGTTGAGTGTTTCCCTTTCTCATCTGATAGGAAACGTATGGGCATTCTTGTGAAGGAAGAGGTAGGTCCCTGGAGCGATTTATGGTAAATAGTAGTATTAAATTGTATTAGTATAATATATAAATTAATATCCAATTAATTTAATGATTTTGGCGTTCGCCTCTCTACTGGTTCGATACATGCCTGTGAGAGCATTCTGCACCGGGCGGTTCGTAACAGACTTTCTGCGTCGTAGTAGAAGATGAAGAGCCTTGGTGATTTCTTCACAGTGCGCTGCTTGGTCTTAGATATCAGGCCAATATGCATATTTGATAAAGGGAGCTGACACTGTGATGATTCCTAGGGTAGAGGGTTATCGAGATACGAACTCCTGGATGGAGGGGGTCGTCGATGACTATGCTTGTCACGGTAAGACGGACACTCCCACTATATTGATTAACAGCGGCTTATCTGTTCGCCTTTTCTATGACGAGTCTAGCTTGCTGCGATACACGGTTACCGTAAATGATACTTTAAGTTCAAAATAATAATATTTATTACTAAGATAATCTACAAGAATACGTGATACGTTACCTAGTGCATCATCACATGTAGATCCCTCCCCATCGAAATAGAATATTTCTTTTTTCAAGTATTTCTCGTCTGCTACCGCTAGATTTACGACCGTGAAATTTTGTACCACACACTCTTTAGCATACATTTTTTATACGATGTCCTATCCTATGTGGTAGCAGCAATTGTCATTTCCGTGCTCCATTGCCCTTGAGCAGCTCTGAGCGAAATTACTGCTTGCCGCCTTGAGGGCAGCGCCGAGGTTGTTAGCACAGGTCTCCGTACGCTGGTGGTCGCCCTGAAGCGGTTGACCCCGGAATCGGTGGCCCAGTTCCAAGCTGAGTACAGAGAAGCAACTCTAGATGTGGGAGAGCAACGGGAGGATAAACTGGCTAAGATCGTTGATAGCTGCTTGGAGGAGGATCTCAAGCTGGTAGGCGATCAACGATTGCCGAGCTGTAGCTGTTGGTAGGTATGCCTGACAGGCGTAGAGGATATGCTCCAAGATGACGTGGCTCCAGTTATCGAGAGTCTGCGCCTTGCTAAGATAAAGGTGGCGTCGAGAGGCTTATTTGGTGTGTTATTTTCGTGTTAGGTATGGATGCTCACTGGTGACAAGATCGACACAGCCATCTGTATTGCTATATCAACAGCTCTTAAATCACCGGACCAGTCATTGTTGCGACTGGAAGCAGGCAGGGTAGGCAGCATGGCCTCCTTCTATTACTCGGATTGTTAATACCGTGAGATCGGATACTTGACTGTCTTTGCCGATGCGTAGAGCACTTGAAAGGACCGTCGTGGCACTGGTAGACGTGTAAACCTTGCGGGAGTTGCCAGACGTGTGGGAGAGTGTTTGCAGCTCGTAAAATCGCAGCTACTGCCCTTCAGGTACACAGTGCAATTGATGCGCTATCAGATTTGCGGGAAGCTCGCAATGCGAAGTCGGAAGGGCTGGCTGACACGGTCGTAGTTATCGATGGCACTGTAAGCGTTTGTCCTCAATTTCGGGGCGCAGCGGTCCTTTAGGTGCTGGCAATGGTCTTGTCTGCTGGCCTGTATACATCAGAGTTCGTGGAGCTCATTAAGGATGCACCAGCCGTGGTGTGCTGCCGATGCAGTCCATCTCAGAAGTCGGAGGTTGTGCGAGCCATAAAAAAGTAACCATTTCTCGCCTCGGTGCTCTACACCTTCTCGCTGTTCTTAACTGGCATGTTTAATCAAGTCGGAGAATCTCAGTGAAAATCTTCGAAAGAAAATCTGAAAAAAGAGTTGCAAAGTTTTTGTGGAAAATTTCGGCGCTCAACAATCTACAGCGGAAAGCGATTACGAGGGATTTTTTGAATGCGACAATGCCCGCACACTGTACCGAGGAAATGAGCGCATGCGGCGTGGCGGTTTCAACCGCAGCATGGATCTTCATGACAGCGCTGATGGAGCTACCTTTTTAATTAGATACGACAACGGTCAACGAACTCTGGCCATCGGTGATGGTGGCAATGACGTCGGTAAGCTGAGCTCAGCTCAGGGTGTTTTTATTTTATTGTACAGGTATGATACAAGCGGCCGATGTTGGTGTTGGTATTGTCGGCAAGGAGGGCATGCAGGCTAGTCTTGCTGCCGACTTCAGCATAATGGAGTTCCGGTACGACCCTACAGCTCTGTGTTATATATTTCACTTATTCAGCTCTTTACATCGACTTCTACTGTGGCATGGTCGAAACTGTTACCAGCAGTCAGCAAGAATGTCCCTGTTCGTTATTCATCGAGGACTGGTTATCGCTGTTATGCAAGTTATCTTCTCGGCGATGTTCTACTTTATCGCCCTGCCGCTGTTCCAGGGCTGGCTCATGATCGGCTACAGCACGTACGTGCTTGTTTGGAGCACCAAGTCGATTATCGGTTTTTCTATCAGATATTACACTACTGCTCCCGTGTTCTCCTTATGCCTCTACACAGACCTCGATGACACTGTCGTGTACCAGTACCCTGAGCTATATGCTATAAGTCGCCGTGGCCGACAGATGTCCCTAAAGGCGTTCCTTGGTTGGGTGTGGAAGTCCATATACCAAGGCACGGCCATCATGGTGCTCACGGTCATTCTCTTCGGCACCGAACTCGTTACTAGTTCCCTCGTAGCAGTTGCTTTCACTTCCCTGGTCATCAGCGAGCTGCTTAATGTTGCCTCTGAGGTGGGCATCTCTCCATTACCTCTCTCCTTTATTTCGATTCAGGTGCATCCTAATTGGCATCCCCTTATGATAGTTGCGGAGCTATTGAGCATCGTCATCTACGTCTACTCGATGTTCATCCTCCGATCGTATTTCGACCTGGATACTATCTTCTCTATTGGATTCCTCTGGAGAGTGTCCATGATAACTGCTGTGAGCTGGATACCAGTACGGGCCGCTCCGCTGCTGTCATTTGCGAACGTTTTGTTGGTAGGTGCATGCCTGGAAGCAAATACGGCGGTGTTGCTGTCCCCCTCAACACAAGAAGCTCTTGAGAGCCTACGAGAGGGCCGGGGGTCGCGCGTCTGTTGGGGCCCGGTATGTGTATCACGATCCGGACAACGATAGTGTGGAGCTTCTGTCGAATGCAGCAGCTGGGTCAGCTCCAAGCGAGTGAATTTAGTGCTCAGTACCATATGCCACCATTACTTCTGTCATTTTGTTAAGTTTACCTGGCGACCGTCTTATTGTTGCGCTTGCTCAGTATGTGTGGTAGATCAGGCTCACACATTTCTAGCACTCGATAGATCCTACCAGGAACTTCCGTGTCATTCTAGCGCGGAGACTATTGGCTCTCGGCGATCTTTGATGATTAACTGGCGCCTTGTTTTTCTGTGTAACATTATGGGTTGCGCGGCGCATGGAAATTATGCGCCGCCCAGGTGACGCCGAAATTTGCACTTGCGTGCAGAATTTTACTGCCTGCTGCGCAAGAGCCCCTCGACACCCTTGTGGAGCCCTAGTGCGTTTACCATCTCGAGCAGGCTTGTATTTGGTTGTTAATGTCTTCTTCTATGACGACTGTGCCTGAACCTTCGCTTACTTCCTCTCTTCTAGAAGCTGGTATGGTCCCCGAGGACCAGAGAAGTAAGCTGAGAAGGCCCACTAAGAGCGGCATTCTGCTTGCTGTTGCCGCTGCCACATTGGTTATATCATTGGTTCTCTACATCATCGGAGCGCCCCCACAGTACCCCCCAGTGGTTCAAGGTGTGTCTGCCGCGCCCGGGCGTCGATTGAGCTTTGTTTCGCAGGCCCTGGTAGCCTTGTCGAGAATTCGCAGAAGCGACTTGATCACACCGTCAATAACGCAGCCTTTCATATGGACATCAGCAAACCTAAGCTCTGCGATACTAGTGTCAATCAGGCCAGCGGCTACTTTGTGGTTGACGCTGCCACCAATAAGAAGTATGTTACTGCGGAGGTTGCTCGGCACGTCCGTTGTTCAGATACTTCTTTTGGTTCTTTGAAGCTCGTCATTCACCAGAGACAGCCCCCACCACTTTCTGGCTCAGTGGTGGTCCTGGAGCTAGCTCCATGCTTGCTGTAGGCATCCGTACATGATATCCTATTACCTTTGCTCAGTTGCTGGCTGAAAACGGCCCATGTACGGTTAATTCTGAAGGGACTGATACCATTTATAACCCTTATAGTTGGACAGAGGCCAGCAATATGGTCTGGGTCGATCAACCTGCTGGTGAGTGCTCTACAGTGTAGAAGAGTTATCATCAGATGAAGTGCAATGAGTGTAGAATCTACACTCGTTACACCAAACTCGCTCTCTATTCGGCCTTGAGGTCCCTCGCGGCAGCTGTGATGATATGTGCTCAGGTACCGGCTTCTCTATGGGTGATTCGTATGACTCTGATGAGGCTGCTGTCGGACAGGATATGTATCACTTCATGCAGACCTTCTTCAAGCACTTCCCCGACTACAATAGAGACGTCCACGTTGTCGGAGAGTCCTATGGAGGCCACTATGTTCCCGCAGTTGTTAACACAGTTGTGGAGCACAACACCAAACTCGCTATCGGTGAAGGTAAGCAGTTGGCCGTGGTGTGACGTGGTATTGATGCATCAGCCCCCAACGGTCGCATACCGATCGATATTAAAGGGATGGCCATCGGCAACGGCATGACTAATACCATTGAACAAATTAAATGGTTGCCGAAAATGGTAAGCGCGTTGGCATTTTTCGGTGTAAGTCTTGTGGTAGGCCTACGACTCCGGTACGGCCCCTTCTGTCGTGGATTATAACACTTATAAGAAAATGCAGTCAAGTGTTGACAGTGTTGTTGACGCTGTGACCAAGTGCGATAAGACTGGCGATCTTAAGGTACGCGGAGACCAGGCCTGTCGGTGGTTAGCTCCTCCTTGGTGTAGGTATGCGAAGCAGCTTGGAACAGTTTCACGACAGAACTGATGGCTCCTGTCACCGAAGCCGGCTACAATATGTGAGCTCCGTATTAGTATCTTACTTCACGTGTTAAAATGATCCGGAAAAGTTGATTGACTAGGTGGCCTTCCTGTCAGGTACGACCTCCGTTTAAAAGGTCACTACAATTGGACCGGCATTAATACCTGGCTTAACAATCCTAAGATAAGAGAGGAGCTTGGGGCACAGAAGGAGTGGGAAGCCGTGAGCCTCGAGGTAAGGTAGCTGTGGGAATATAATACAGGATATATAATGTTTATATCGTCACTGTGTTGTGATACAGTAGATAATGGATGTAGTGAGATAGTTGGTTTCTAATAGGTTAAATAATAGGCTTTTAAGTAGGCTTCTATTAAGTATAGCTTTTATAGTAGTAGTTGTAGGCTTTTAATAATATATAGGCTTTTATTTATTTCATAAGCAGCTCGTTAACGAAGTAATAGTGTTACGGATCGATCAATTTGTTTCGGCTCTCTTCAGGTTTACAAGACCTTAACTCCCCAAGACTTCCTCCAGACCTACGATGACTTAGTTCCACCGCTGCTGGCTATGGGCCTCAAGGTCCTTATCTACGCTGGCGACCAGGACTACCCGTGCAACTGGCTCGGCAATAGAGCGTGGACGGAGAAGCTCGAGTGGAAGCATAAGGCCGATTTCCGCCTAGCTCCCTATCAGCAATTTATAGCTCCGTCTGTAGGCGCAGGTAGGGACTTATTTTTGTGGCGCGCGTGAATTTGATGACAGATAACTCTATTACTGAGGTGATCGTTGGGTCTCTTCGTCGTCATAAGAACTTTGCCTTCCTCCGCGTGTCCAATGCCGGTCATATGGTGCCGAAGGACAAGCCGGCCGAGAGCCTTCACATGTTCAAAGAGTTCTTGCAGGGTCGCATGCCCGAATCTGTAAACACGGTCAGTTGAAAACCGACTTGATATTTTTCGTGTCTTCTTCTTCTTTTGGTATGTACCATTAGTTCTCGCCAGTAGTGCCACAATATTGTGCCACTATCAATGACAATGGTATAACCATCACCACACTATTATGCATGTGAGTTAAGCTACTACCTACTATGTGTCGAGTTCAAAAGTCAATAAGCCCTAATAAGCCAGACCTCATTAATCGGCTTAGTCATAAATCAGTGCTCCCCAGGCCTACTAAATAGACAAATTAATCAACAGCAGGAATGCCTCCTCAGGAAATGATGTCCGTTTCTGGCAACTTTCAGGTTAGAGGCATCCCAAGCGCGGCTGTCGGTCGGCGCATGATTTTAGCGCGCGCCCTGGTGATCGATTTGATTATTGCTATTGGCATCTGTCTCGCCGAGGTGAAATGTTCATATTAGCAGCGAAAATTTGACAGTAATGAGAAGCTCTACAGAGAACTTACGATTTGCCGTACCAGAGTCCAGAGCCAGGACGAGATCGCCGAACAGGGCGTCTGTGGCCGAAATGCGGCCGGAGGTGGGCGAAGTGTGGCGGAAATAGGGAAGGTTCTGTGGCTTAGTCTGGTGGGGCACAGCGACAGCGGAGGAACGGTTCTGTGACGCCCAGCAATCAGCAGATAGTTCGAGCACCGGTGCTGAATGGTGCAATGGATGTATCTGTGAATAATGGTTTGGGATCACCAACAGCACCACCGAAGATTAGAGTAACATGCAGGTAGTGGGGGCATTGTCAGCGGCGGTGGCGGAGGGAGGGGCAGATGTGGTACTTAATCGCTGTGATGTATAGGGGCGGTGCTTGTATGACGGAAAATCGGTGACGCTAATATAGGTTCGCATAATGTATCGGTTATTAGTATGGTTTTTAAAGTAATACTCTGGCACATAGCGAAGTGCATGGGATGTGGGGGGGGGCAGTCCCTGTCAGCACTTCATAATAGCTCATATTCTCATCGATGTGTCACTGACTACACCCAACGTCGGCTCTAGAAAATACATACAGAACAGTGTCGTCCCGAATCCTAAAATTGTCTTCTGGATCGGCGTGCTGTCGCCCTCGATGGTCATCGAGTGGGAGAGTTTTAGCAATCTGTAGTGTTGACTAGCCATCGTAAGATTCTGGAAGCCCGGTATGAGCGCTTGTTGCCGCGGTTTTTGTATTTTTTGGTGTAGTGGGGTTCAGCAGTTGATTAGCCTGCTGGAATTCGGCAAATAGTGGCTATTAGATGGATAATGGAGAAGCGCTGAACCTGGTTGTGGTGTCAGAAAACGGCCGCTGAATCGGAGGGAGCTGGCGGCAAAGGGTGGAGGCGATGTAGTGGCATGCAGGAATGGTGCAGTGGTAGTGAGTGAACCTAAACTAAAAGTGGATTTGACAAAGTAATAGGTTGATGCGTGCACTTTACATCGAGATTAGATACGTTGAGGAGCATACGTTCCAGTTCGATGAAGCATTTCCGGAGAACACAAGCAATGCTGAGCTGTAAGATGCTCAGGCACATGCGTGCATTATCCTCGGAGCTTAGATACGAAGTGTGCGTCCGTCCGTTGGTTTCATCGTTGTTCTCCCGGAAGGCCAAATGCACAGTATTCGCCTACGGGCAGACGGGCAGTGGCAAGACTTATACGATGCTGGGGTGTCATGAGCCGTCTAAGGCTACTCCAGGTTGGGGAAAAGTCGGTATGGTAAAATGGGGACAGGGGGATTGTGTCAGGTCTGTTTGCATTGGCTGGGAAGGATATATTTGCCGAGCTTGAAAGGTAGAATGGACGGGCGTCCTATTGGTGCTTTTCGGAGGGACGTATTGGGCACATAGGACTGCCTAAACGGAGGATGTATCCTCCTAGCTGGGAGGGAAGGCTTTTATTATTCAACTCGCCGTTATATAATAGGAAGTTGTAGAGGAACGCTTAAATTAGAAATTTCCTTCCACTGGGGTCATCTGTTGCCCCTCCCACTTTTGCTAGTATGAATGCCTCATACATGCGCATGGGGCTTGAAGCCTATTTGTTACGGATGACACTTCCTTTCAAGTCCAAGCGTTATGCGTCTAATCACACTGGTGGTTCTTCGTAAGTTCATATATAGGAGCCGTTGGGTGGAAAGGGCATCCGATCGGTTGGGCCATTTTATTAGATAGTTCGGTTAACCTTGATAGCAGGTATAACGCCCATCATACCCATGCCTCCTCGCATTTGACTAGCAAGGACGAGCTGGCCATCAGAGTAGCGCCGGGCTCGAGATTTGCTGGTGGAGTTCGGGTCAGGTGTCCTTCTATGAAATCTACTGCGGAAAGCTGTTTGATCTGTTGAATCAAAGAAAGCTTCTGGCGGCTAGGTGGGAGTTAATTTCGTGGCGCAGTGAAAAGTCGGTATAGGGAGAATGGACGAAATCGTGTGGTGATTGTTAATCTGCAAGAGAGAGCTGTCGAGGACTCGGAGGAATTGATGAGAGTTGTTGCGGAGGGGATGGAGGCGAGGTGAGACGGAGAGGGAGGAGATTTCATACCAAACTTCCTACAACTAAGAAGGGAAAAGCCTCTTGCGAGGATACATACGGTTGGATTAGTGCTTTAGGATACACTGTGGTTGTGCAGCAATCAACGCTGTTTTAGGACTACTGGAGTCACAGGGGCCAATGCCGATAGCTCTCGCAGCCATGCGGTAATGCAGATAACGCTTGTACATAAGAAACAAGTTAAACATGTACACGGAAAGCTCTCCTTTATAGACTTGGTAAGTTGGGATTCGGGTTTTCATGTCCGGGTTTCGGGTTTTCCTTCATAGCGTATGGATTATAATTGTGTATTATGCTCCCATACTAAACTGATACGACTTTTCCATAGGCTGGTTCGGAGCGCGGAGCTGATGTGGTAGACCAAGATAGGCAGACGCGCTTGGACGGAGCGGAGATAAATAAATCCCTGCTGGCGCTGAAGGAATGTATCCGGGCGCTTGACCAACAGGCAGACCACACGCCATTCAGAGGCTCGAAACTGACACAGGTAACTCACAGGGGAAGGTAGGGAAGGTTGACCCATGCTTTTCAGGTTCTGAAAGATTCTTTCGTTGGTAGTAACTGCTCGACAGTTATGATTGCTAATATATCTCCATCGGCGGCATGTGTAGAACATACTCTTAATACGTTACGATATGCCTACAGGGTAAGTCGGAGGAGGGGGGACTGGGAGACTTTATGGAGGAAGTGTGGTATGAAGTAGAGGGCTCTTGATCACATACCTACCCTGGTTATCTTTCTACTGCCATAACCTAATGGATCGTCTCTTTTTTAATTAAATGCGTTCGGATTAGATATTCCTGTATGTTCTTTTTTACTACAGATGGAAGGGCTAGCCCGGCGGCGGCCGTCCTGGGCTCGTATGAGCTTTACGTACGTCGTTCACTATTAATCAGGTCCGAGAGCTCCGGCGAGGTGACGGACCTGGTGCTGTGAGCCAGCATGGAGGGGCATCACAGTCCCGCAGCGAGAGCGTGGTGAACCACGAGGAATCGACATCGGCCTTGCTACCGAGATACGCTCATCCGCCCGGGAGACAGGGAACGGATGATATTGCACAAGATCCTGGCCCACCGCCGCCACCACCGCAGCAGCAGAGGCCGCAAGGGAGCGATGAAAAGTCAGTTCTGCTGACGGGACCGTTGAGGGGATTTGCTCAGGATGAGATACATCCACACGATGACGGTGTGTTCCTTGAAATCTTGCTATTTCTTGCATTTCCTCAACGCAGGTCCTAAAAGACGTCCAATTCTGAAACAAAAGAGTGGGCAAGCGTTGGGTGGTCGGCAGCCGGAGAGAGATGGGCAAGTTGACGGACGAGGTGGTTTCGAGGAGTCGGGAATGCGAACGGCTACGAGTGGCAGCAACAGCACGAGACCGAACACCAATGGGGAGGATGCAGGGGGACTGCAACCTGATGTGGATCTGGACGAGTTGGCAAAAATGCATGATCAATTGATAGGAACGATTTTGGTGAGTAGGCGGAGCGAAGCAAGATAATGTTGATGGTAGGCGGAAGAAGAGGAAATTATTACATGTCATCGAGGGCACTTGGATCAGATGGTTACACTGGTCCATCAGGAGATGGCTGAGATATCGACAATCGATCAACCTGGTTCGGACATTGACCAGTGAGATTAGAGGAAGGAGCGGTATGGGAGTATCTTACCTCGTCTGTTGCATTTGACAGGGGAGGTGGAATGCTACCAAAACACTATGAGTGTGATTTAGTAGGGCGCATGCTGTTATCGGTTACGAAATTGATTCTCCACTAATATCATGTATTGCACAGGTCTCTTTAACCAATTTAATGGGGGACTTTTAGAATTGACTCACAAATGATAAGCTATACTTTGGGTTGCTCAGGAAAAGTGCACGCTTCTTGGTAGAGCGGTTTTCGGTTCCTGTACGTTTTACAGATGGTATTGTTATGGAAAGACCGAACCATTTATACTCAGTCTGCGGAATTTTTTAAAAGAACTAATGATAATCGAGACCAGCATGATCTCGAAGATATTATACAATCATCAAGTTAGTCTTACTATCAATACAGCGACAGCCGCCACGCTTGGCATCTTATATAAGATATTATTAATTCTTATCCATAGTCAATTTATTTTACGTATCACCATTTTCTATCACTATCACTAGTGAACGGCGATGTGCCTTGTTGAGGTACGTTAATTTCTTGAACGATAACTTGGAGAGGAAGCAGCGGCTTATAGAGGAACTCAGGTAGGGATAGCGATTCGCAAGGCTGCGGCGATCGCTGGTGTACAGAACACGCCTGGCGAGATTCCAGGCTCATCTGAGGGAGGAGGAGGCGCTGAGTCGGAGATTTCACGAGTGTCGGAAAGGCCCAGGGGAGGGAGGACGCAGCCGACCAGCGGTCTCAGCGATTATGGACGATTCCCTGATGGGAAGATAGGTGGTTTCGTGGCGCGTGACGATATGGTCGGCAGTAATTAGTATTACTAACAGTCGGCGGCTGCTGGTCCCTGTTATCGATTCTAGTCGCAACATAAATCATGACAGAATAAGATTCCTATATTCCCATTCTCATGGCTTGAGTTGTTAATGGACGAGTTGCCAGTGCCTGTGCAGTACTGCATTGTGCCTTTGTTTCCCCATTTGTCTTGTAAGGTACGCGAGCGCTGAAGAGCGCCAATTTTCCTTTAGGACGGCACTTTTCAGTTATTCGAGTTTCCACTTGTGCATTTTTTTAACCCGTTTTGCTTCGAGATTATCTTATTTGTGCGAGCTGAGTCGAAACCAATTTTAGTTGCATGTATCTGTGTTGCAATATACTAAAGAGATCGTCTTCTCTCGAACTCCGAAGTTGGTTACCGATTTCCCTTGTCTACTTCGGTTCAGAGGTTTATAAGCATCTTTTAGAAATTACTGCACGAAGGCTTCACCGGTAGTAACGGTAGAGATCTGATGTGGTTATGGCCCATAACTTATGGGTACCGTCGAGAGTGTGAACCTATCTTTCCCTCGGTGCATGTATACCAACCTCAATTTTATTGGTGTGGTAGTGGGCAATCAGACAGTGTTCAAAGTCGGCTAGCTGTCGATACCCGGTCGCTAGACCTCCTCAAATGAGGCATCCGCGCGATATCAAAAATTATATATTCCTTTCTCGGGAGTAAGAGCCATTAAGCATGTCCGGCCGTATTAAGTAAAAAGATACGTACCCCATTGGTACTTGTATTAAGTGTGCGGAGGTTGATGACAGGCGCACGGTGTGGCCAAAATTCAAAGTGCCCCGAAAATTTAACTCAGTATGTGGAATAGGTTCAAACGAAAATC
>JAAPAO010000529.1:6545-25228 GCA_013115145.1 Perkinsus chesapeaki
AGGGGTTACGCACTGTGAAGAATATCTTTTCATGATACAGGGGTTACGCACTGTGAAGAATATCTTTTCATGATACAGGGGTTACGCACTGTGAAGAATATCTTTTCATGACAGAGGGGATACGCACTGTGAAGAATATCTTTTCATGATACAGGGGTTACGCACTGTGAAGAATATCTTTTCACGAGTCTTCTCCCCCCTGTGCCATCTACTTCTTCAGGCAATATCTTAGAGGTGAAGGAAAGACTGAAATGCAAACCGTTTGGTTGGTTCTTAAGGAGGTAATTTCGTGGCGCGCGGGAAATCGGCCAGTAAAATTGTTAGGTTTAAGAAGGTCTATTTTGACGGAGGATTGGTCCCTGATAAAGTATTCCACTTAAAGGACCAAAGCACTAATATGTGTATTGAGAGAAAAGGAGGTGAGAGGATCC
Organism: Perkinsus chesapeaki; assembly: GCA_013115145.1. Taxonomy (NCBI): domain Eukaryota; phylum Perkinsozoa; order Perkinsida; family Perkinsidae; genus Perkinsus; species Perkinsus chesapeaki. The sequence goes on from JAAPAO010000529.1 coordinate 6,977, forward strand.
AAGGCTGGTATTAAGTCTCAAGTATGGAGAGGAAAGGAGGTGTAGAACAATATACAATATAACTATTAACGAACTTGAACACTAGTATATTATTAACGATACGTAGATACGTATGATACGGTGGTGTGAAGCTTCTTATCCTTATTTATAGAATATTAGCAAATTTGAAGTTGCCTTTGAAGTTATAAATAGTATTTATGGTTTAAGCTTCATATAAGCTATTTATTAAATAGCTTATTTTCTGTCTAAAAATCGGTTTTGTAAGCTGGAATTCAGCACCGTTTTCTTAGTTAATTCATGGAGAGTTCTTAAGTAGTATCGATTATAGTTTATTTTCCAAATTATTGTGAATTCCATACGGAATTTCTAAGACGTTTTATTCCTGTGAGATTCTTGATTGTTCAGGCTCCAAGGTGGTGCTGCGGCCGTGCTCCGAGCAGTCGCCGGGTCAGCTGTGGCATGGGGCAAACCGTGATACTGTCACTAACAAATGTTGCTCGTCATTCCGGTAAGGACGAGGGTTCGATCCCGGCACATGTCATTTTTAGAAACTGGAATACTGATCAGTGTCTTCAAGTCGATTCTATTGGAGGGCAATTGGATACGGGAGTTTGCAGTACTTGGGGAGAATTCACCAGCCAATGGATCAAGTTGGATGAAGCTTCACATCAACTGTAAGAAGACCCGGGTTCGAATCCCAGGTAGGGTATTTTTCTGTCATTTTTAGGCAACTTGCTCCGGGCGCCTGGGCGAAGGGGCGTGCTGGCTGTATAGGTGGTAAACGACCAAAGGGCACAGAAGTGTCTCTGGAGGATTGCGAAGACCCGAATTTCAGGCAAATTTTCAAGGTAAAATTTCGAAATTTTTTTGTGGGAAATTATGTATTTTAGGTTGATGAGAAAACCGGTGGTATTGTCGATGTGCAGAACGGCGAGTGCCTTACGGCAGCCAGCGGGAAGTTCGAGCTGTCACCGTGTGATGTTGATATTGATACGGGAAAGGTGACCCGAGGAAGGAGGAATTTTTATTAGATTGTTTTTATTTGGAAAAATTTTGCGCAGAATTGTCCCTATAAATTTTATAGGTTTCTCGATTAGCATTTTTATTTTTGGGGAGGTCGGTAATATTTAAGACCACGGAAATATATAGGAGCATCAAATGATGATGAAAGTTGGGCTTTATTGTTCCGGTTTTCCATCTTCCTTTGTAGGTTAGCGGAGAGCAGAAGTTCACCTTGGTGGATTTCGACGGCAAGACCCGGATAGAAGCCCGAGATATCGGCAGCAACCCTTTATGTGCCGATAGTGCATCTGGCACACAATTGCTTTTGTACAGTTGTTATGATTCCAGTGTAAGGAGGAAGGGATGTTCATAAGCTTTATTAGGAAATGTGATTTTTTGGTGTCACGATAGTTATAGTTGATGAAAATGAACACGCGTCGTCGGGTAGAACTGTTATATTTAAATATATTGGTGATCATCTCTTCGTTCGTATTGACAAGTAATTGTATATTTTAGTATCGATTATGAATTCATATATCTTTAAAATTAATCATTATTCGATAAATAACATTTTTCGGTAGTCGCTTCAGATCGTTAGTCTTATTTTTTCAGTACCACAATGTGAACCAAGCCTGGCAGTTCTCCGACAGAGTCAACGGTGGTGCAATACGGTAAGTTTCTGGTTTGTTTATTTTCCGTCACGGTTGTGGTTCAGGTTTTCTGGGGGATCGAATGCAGGAAAGTGTTTCTCGGTGAAGAATGAAGCAAAGACGTCCCAATCGGTGAGTGGCGGAAAAATGACTTTTGGTTTTCGTTAAAAAGCGTTATGGATTTGATATGGTTCATGTCACCTATTATGTATATTGATTTTGATGTGATGCTTCCTGCAGAAATGGCTAGCATGAAGGATCCTTTTGATTCTTCTGTTAATTAGGAGAATAATTATATAATTATTTCGGTGCTCGCTGAATTATTTCGGTTGATTGCCCTCAGCTTTGTTCTGGATGCACGCATGCGTTGACTTCCTACCGCGCGCGCCATTTGACATGGTCCAATGAATTGAACTATTATTATTACTACTCGATACTGTGATCGATGAGATTTGTGTGGAGAGATGCTTCACCATCTCCGGTCGAATTAAAGCTTTTTCCGATCAATTCAAGCACTGGAATTTACCTTATTTAAGAATTGGAATAATGTGCATTTTCCCGTTGTCGTTAAATTGACCAGCAAATGGTGTATAACGCATCTGAGGATACTTCCGAGGTGCTCATTTCTGTGGATGGGTGGTTTTTCTTTAATTGCCAGCTCGATAGCTTTTCATTCGAATGTGGCACTATTAATCGTACGGGTCGGGCGCCGTTGTCACAATCTCGATTTCAGTTTTTTTTTGCAATTTTGTCGCATCGTTTCGACGGCAAATCTTTGTTGTAGGTTGTATTGGAAGGTTGCATATCGGATAATGGTATAACGAAATATGGTCAAAGATTCAAGAAGGATCTTCTTGGTAGGTTAAAGCTTGACTTTTGTACAGTTCAAGGGTTTTCGTATTGTCGCAAGAAGAGAGTTACGGTATTTAAATCCAAGTTGTGCATTTAATCTTCACTGGAAACTTTTGTAAGCAACATCTCTTTGGTGAAAAAATATTTTTTTTGTGTAAAATTTGACGTGAAGTGTATTTCCAATGGAACTGCAATGTGAAAATTCGTACGCACTGTTTGCGTGATTGAGCAACCTTGCGGCGTGCACACCACATGAAGGCTCCTTCGCCCTGTGCTACTTTACATTGTAAACAACATGCTGCCCGTTAAATTCCTTTTGGAACAGCTCAGACCCTCTCATTATGAGTATTAATAATATTTGATTAAATACTTATTATTATTATTATTGTGAAAAAATAATGTATTTACTCTTCTACTAGATTGGCATTGCTCTTCAGTGCGACAGTTACCTGACTGGGAGAGTGTTAGTGTTCTTCATACTTGATATTGTCCGCAGTATCGAATCCCGAATTTTTCTGGCATTGTGGATGATATGATATTTATTAATATTAAGATAGATTTCGAACTTGTTAATGTTGCCTTACTTCTTGTTCAGGTAACGGTAAGTTCTTCACACTTCGTGATGGTAACTGGTGTCTCGGTGCTGAGGAGAAGACGGGACTTTCGGTAAGGCATGGCTTGTTAGCGCTTTTGCTGTATGCCGGAGATATGTATATTTTTTATAGCGATTATTAATATCTTGAAGTATGCTCATGTATGAAGCATTTGCAAATGCTTCAATAGAAAAGTGCCCATTCACGACGCGTTCCAATTAGTTGCGCAGATCACTTACAACCGAGTGCTTGCCGGTATAGGTATCACAGTGTGATGATGAAGCGTCCTCACAGCAGTGGGAATATACCTCCTATAAGGGGTTAGTTAACCAAGAGTCAGGATTGTGTTTGGATGCAGGCGGAGGAAAGAGTGTCCAATTGTAAGTTGTGGGAAAGATGGTATGAAATTATAGCAAATGACTGTTTTGTAATTTCAAACTTTTCATGTTGTACTTACGGGTGTTCCGTCTTTTTACAAACGATTTGGATCCGGGTTTTATAATCGGGCTTCGGGTTTTCGGGTTACTATTAAAAGCATATCAAGTCGCACTTCGTTCGGCGGTGTTGTATATTTTGTACATTTGTCAGATATACCTGTTACAGTGATGGGAGTAATCAGAATCAAGTTTGGGAGATGAACGAGGCCGGCTTTATTCGAGGCGGTCCCGACAGGACGTGCCTCGATTTTGCTCCGGTAGGCTGGTAATTTCGTGGCGCGCGAAATAATTCTTGTCAGGTGTCGGATGCGCCATTAAGTGCTATACAGTGTTCTCAGGCCAAGAACTTTAAGTGGAGTGTTTACAAGCCTTTTGTAAGTAAATTGGATGGCCGATAATTGCAAGTCGGGTTTTGGGTTTTGAGAATCGGGTTTCGGGTTTTGAGAATCAGAGCAATTAGTTATTATAGTACTTGTATTATAATGAATAGGTATAGGAATCAGATGTATTAGTGATTATTAGCAGTAGCGATCTGGGTGGTATTATTTGATGAGATCTAGCACTGAAGAGTGTATCGTTCTCGACTTTTTAATTCAAAAAGTCTAAAACAATACACACAACAAAAAATTAATCATTAAATTAAGATTTTGACCGTGTTATTTATTTTTTCTATTAAAAGTTATAATCATAAAATTGACTTGGTAGTAATCGGTTATAATAATTTGTAGTTTTAAACTGCAATGATAGTTTTATTTAATAATACAGTAGCCGTGGGTCTACGTATGGCTTTCGTGTCGAGTGTAAAATTTTTATTTCGAAAATTGGCTTAATTCGATTCTACATCACGACGGTTGCTTGCCGTTCATCAGTCAGACAATCTACACTAGGGATTCTAGTGCACTTTAACAAAGCCGTCTTTTTTTAGGAGCCATTGGAGACTACCCTTTACCATCAAGCCGAGAAGAACTACCCTGCGGTTCTTGCCAGCGCGGACGTTAACTAAGCCGCTGGGAGAGTTGATACTGTACATTGATTTCTGAATCGAATCAAATTACCGAAGGCCTTCTACATTTTGGCTTCCCTCTAGATAATTGAACTTCTCTAGCCGTTCCTTTATTATTCCTGTTTGTTGGGTTGGCAATGGTCGTGGGTTCGAATCCTGGTAAGGGTGTTTTATGTAGCCTGGGCGATTGGGTGAATATGACTGGCAGCCCTCCGCCGGTGACTTCATCCGGCGAGCAAATGCAGCTTTACCGCCAGAAACGGGCACTTCAAGGTTTGCTACGGAAATGGCTGGACAGATTAGTTTCGAAAAGTGTTGTACAATCGAATAGTAGAGGTGAGCAGCCATCGGAGCACCCGGGTTCGAGTCCCAGTGGAGCGTTTTTTAATCAGGCACAGGTTTGAGTTCTCGCGAGCTGGAGCTGCTCTGGACGAATCTTTTCGGCGTTTCTGGTTCCGATTCTGTAAACGAACTTCAATTTTTACACGCCATTGAAACTAGTGAAGGTTTTCCGGACGAGTGGACTTACAGAGAGAAGGTGAGTGGGAGCATCGGGAAGGGTATTGTAGAAGCGTGGATCACTGAAGGAGTGCGGTGGAGATATGGCTGGGAAGTGCATTATTTTTGGCTGCTTTCTGGATCGTTCCGGTGTAGGGTTGCTGTGCTGATCAATTAGCTTGTCATTTTTGCGCATTTGTCTACGACTGGTTTGGGTGTCATGACGAATCATACCGGCTATTGTGCGTTGGTAGAAACATTATGGATAGTGTTGGGTTTAGCTCTGGTTAGAATCTGGTTTTCGAATTGGAATAATGTGCATTTTCCCATTGTCGTTAAATTGACCAGCAAATGGTGTATAGCGCATCTGAGGATACTTCCGAGGTGCTCATTTCTGTGGATGGGTGACTTTTCTTTAATTGCCAGCTCGATAACTTTTCATTCGAATGTGGCACTACTAATCGTACGGGTCGGGGTATTCTTGGATTAATAGATCATTGATTTATAGTATCATTTGACTCATAATAATTAACAAAAATCATTATACGACTGCTGTTGGTAGCTCCGCCGGGTCTGTGTTGATTACAATAACGTGGTATTGATCTATACCTGTTGATAGTGAAACTGAAACATGTGTGGAGTTGGAGGAATTATGTCAGTTGGATGGGATGGAGTATCTAAGGACACATGGCTTCGTTTAGGAACACTAATTAGTTCTGGCTGGATGATAGTGTATTAGACTGTCAACAGGGATTCTTGTACTAGTATGAGTATGGTCCAATACCAGTGGTATTGGTTTATAGATACTGTTCATAAACCCCTCTGCAAAATAATGGAACATACCGTATTTTCTCGATATACCGATAGAGCGAGCGAGAAACACGTCACTGGTATGACTACTCTATTTCGTATATTATAGTCACTGAACTTACAAAAAATCATGATTCAACACGCAATGTTGAAGAATAATCGAGAAAATACGGTATGTTCCATTATTTTGCAGGGGCGCTTAGTAACCAGTTTATAGCGTGCATTTATCCCTCAGGTTGATTTGTATCGACTGCTGTGGTTTTCATGCTGCGACTCCCTGGAAGGCATGAGTGTCTCGTCGTTGGAAGCTGCCTCTCCCAGCGAGCTGTCGTCTAAGCTTAGACTTGATCGAGATGATTGGCTGAATTGTAAAGTGCTCAAGATGCTGCCAGGTAAGCAGCTGCTGAGGTTTAGTTCCTTTAGTCAGTTTCGTTGCAATGTTTCCCGCGGGACGTTGGCTTGTATTTCCCGGGACCGTTTCTGTTAGTTCCGAGCTGCGTATTGTAGACGCAGCAATCGTGTAGGTATGTGATACCTTTGGAGACTATTTCTCGCCATGACATAGCTCACAGAAAGTTATCGATGATTAACCGTATTGATTCTATTTACGATTATATTAGAAAAACTTTTGTCGCAAAAGGGGGCACAACACAAACTCATCACATCGGTGATGAGTCCCCTTTTGGTATAGTAGGACTAACTCATCACATCGGTGATGAGTCCCTTTTGGTATAGTAGGACTAACTCATCACATCGGTGGCACACTCAGCACAAGAGCGTTGCATTATCTCCTTGATGTGATAGCTGATGAAACTTTCAGAAAATCTTGGATTTGTAGAAGATAGTCTGATAGAAATTGTAATTTGTAGAAATCCTTTTCCAGATTTTTTGGGAATTATTCTACATCAGTTTAGTGGCCAAGTTCGCGAGTTTCTCCGCTCCTTTCTAATCTAGTTGGCGATTGTAGGCATCAGAGCATCATCCAAGCACGCAGGCGGCCGCATTGCACACACACGATTGCTAAGACCTACGGCCTGCGGTATTGTGTCGTATGCCTGCAGAAGGCTGCAGTGTCTATCTCAGCACTGCTGGTATTGCTATCCCGCAATCCTTTCTATTATTTCGTGCTCGTTCTCCAGTTCATCTTTACTCTTTCCCTTTTGCGTTGCTACATTGTGACTTTGTTTAATAACTGTCGGCGCCGGGGCTCGAACCCGATACTGTTAGGTTACAAGTCTCATTTTTTTCAGCTAACAATCCGAAGTACTCCTTGTCGCCGACGGTTTCTTGTGATAGTATTGATACTATTGCCGCGGATGTGGCGCGAGCTGTAGCGTACCGACGGGAAGATCTGTAAGAAGGGTATGAATCAAATTGTGAAAAAATAAAGAATTCATAAATACTTTTATTAGGATTCATAATTTATGAATATGTATAGATTATATTAATTATTAGTTATATTCTCTATATATTAATATATTTAATAATATCCCATATTATCTATATTATATTGGTATAGAGATCTATAGTATATTTATAACTAGTTATATGGCGGTCCTTAGGATCTTAGCTTTTCTGTGAAGCACGTTTGTTGTTTACGGCTGAAACTTTTCGGAGTTCCTCGTTTTCTTTGCAATCGCAAGTCGCGGTCAATGATGAATTTGTTTATCTGATTTTTGTTGGGTCTTGCCTGGAAGTAAGGAGTATCGGAGGTTCTACAAGGCTTCCTGCTAGAATGATGATGATAAAGTAGAAGTGGCAGAAGCCCACTGGACTGCGACGGAATACGCAACAGCAGGTGGCCGAGTCTTTTACTCGGCAGCGCGTATGATAGGAAAGATATACTATATAATATAACGTGATCTCTACTATATGCCTTGTGTGACCAAGCTCTGCGGCTAGGTATCGTGGGAGTCATGCAAGCAACGGCATGCAGGATGACCCGTGCACTTGAAGCTTCAGGCCCGTAGTTCCGCAAACCGTACCGTATCGAAAACCGTAATTCTGCTAATCTATAACTATATATCATACAAGGTGACGGAACTGCCGTCTAATATTTATTTCAAACCGCATGAGAGAATTCGTGGCGCAGTTTTTGAGCGCTCAGCGAGCTCTTTCCAATGCTGATTCATATTCGTAAAACAGGCTGAGTTATAACTAAACGAAAAAGAGCGTTTAATGAAAAACAGTGGTTGCAATTTTGAAAGTGTATAACTTTGAAAACATTCTAATAGGCTGGATGGTAAAGAAGTAGCATTGGTTTCATTTAGAGTGATGCTGGATTTCACCGGCAGCGAGCTGTCGTCGGCGGAGGAAGTGCAGCTACTGCCGGCTCGGGCGTATAGATTGGCTTTCATACGGCAAGCAGTTGGAAGGCTTATTGAGGCGTATTGCCAAGATACTCGAATACCTATGATGTGTAAGAATGGGGGGCTGTATACTTCGCGGTTTCATGGGGACTCGTTGGGGTTAATTTATCTGGCACTGGAAGTAGTGTAAGAATGGGGAAGTCTGTAGACTTGGCGGTTTCATGGGGACTCGTTAGGGTGAATTTATCTGGCACTGGAAGTAGCTGGGGGTCCTTTTCCGGTGGATCGGGGGTGTGTAGAAGGATGCAGGTCGTTGGGGTTGTGTCAACAATTTTCTAGTGTCAGCTTGATAGCTCGACTATCTAACATTTGGTTAGAAGCCCTCCATGGTAGTTGCCTCGTATCGCTCAGCCTCAAGGGTAGTCCGATGGCGGAATCCCGAGTCTCAAACACGAAGGATAATCTCGAGCTTGGACGTGGCCCCACTGCCCATGCTTTGTCCTTTTGCCGTGATGGTAGTATCACTAGTATTAACAGAATGCGAATTCTGTTAATAGAATTAGAATTCGGATGTCATTAGAATTCAGCACCAGTTTGAATTACACAACGGTTTCAGCGATGCTCTTACTCTTTGGGAAGGTTGATCTGGTTAAGAGACTTTTACCAAAGGAAGCATTCACAGTTTATAAAATCTTACTTTCTAATAAGAGTGTCATATTGATAGAGAAAAACAGACTGTTTTGAACAGTATGACTACCATAGGGGCCGTTCAATTAGCCGATTTTGAAATCCAGAATCGATTCCAGAACTGCTTTTTACACGCAAAAGACGATGCAGCTGGAATCGATCCTGAATCTCAGAATTGGTTTAATGAACAGGGGGACAGACAAAGGTGAGGTACCCGTGGATAGTACGTGTCTTGATTGGTTGTTGGTCATGTTATTTCTATTATTTTCTCAGCTGTTGTTCCTCCAGCTGCACCTTCAACACATGTTGGAAGCCGTAAAATCCAAACTAGTGTCGGCAGCAGCAGCAGCACGGTGGTGAGTCTGGGCTCGATGAGATCTGTCAGTAGGGTGAAGATCAATATTCTTCCCGATGTGATTCTTCCTTTCGTTTGTAGTAAGTAGAGTCTTGGCGAGAACACCAAGGCCAAAAAATGTGCATGCATATTTCTATTTTGTGAAAAGGAGTGTCGCTGGCGAGAGCCGTACTACTGTATCTATCAGCCAAGCCGAAGCAAAATTCAGCTTTCAGTTGTTATTAGAAACTGATTAAGCTTCATCCACTTTGTTTCGTCGAATGTATTCACTTTCTAGTATGATATTACCCCTACTGTGAGTCACAGTCCACCAAGGTCCACTGTATACAGTCCAAGGCGTCCACAGTGACACCTTGCCCATGCGTATTATAATTATCAGTTGCCAACTACAATAATACTCAATGAGCTTTTAATGAGACAAACTAAATACAAGAAAAACTGTAAAAATAGTGAACCAAGGCCGTTTTCGGAGTGCGCAAAAAACATCGCTCCGCTGGAGCCGCGCGAGACTGTTGTTTATTTTCAGTCATCGGTGTATGAGGGCCCTTGGAGGACCGACGCATTGTGTGAAGCATGCTTGATGTGGGATAGGAGGTATCTTAGGGTCGACTAACGGATTCCGGGGCAGGGGTTCGAACCAGATACCGTTAAATTGACAGTCGCGTATCTTCTAAACAATCAATCCGAAGTGTGTTGTCCCCGACGGTGTCATGTAAAAAATATTACCGCGCAAATTTCTCTCACCATTTTGTATTTTATCATTCGAGCTGTGAATGTGCTAGAAAGAGGCTTATACCCTCACTTTCTAGCGGCGCCATTGAATGGTTGTCTACTTGTGCGTATCTTCATGAAATGCTGAACGTGCGGATGATAGAAAAGTGGCTGGGTTGGATGGAGTGTTTTTCTTACAAACTTTCCAACTCAAAAAAACGAGGAAGATATTCTCGATTTAATGGGGGGCGTATAGTTCACTCCGTCCTTTTTGGGCACTTAAACGAAATTTGAGATTAGCCCAGGATGAATTAAATATGATACATTACGCTTAGTTTGACACAGGTGTCTAAATGCTGTCCAGTTAGGAATCAAGTGAGATTAGTTCTCGCGGCATCTTTCACCCCCGTCATTGCTCACCTTCAAAAAACGTGTCAATCTGGCTCGTTAATTACTCCGTTTCAGACGAGTCCAATATGGTGTTCTAGCCAATGGTGATTTCCACACTAACGCTCGGCGCCTCTTACCTCAATGGATGATGAGAAACCTGGAGGATCGTCGTCGGACTGGTAGAAGGTGATCGGTATTAGGTCGCCAGTTGTTTGTTCAGGTAGGGATGGTCTTTCGAGGAGGCAGGAGAGTGTTATCGGGTAGGTGAGGGGAGAATTGGAGCGTGTGTTCGTACGTCCGAAGGTGATGAACCCGTCCACGAAATTGTATCGCATACAGGAAAAAGAGTTTGGCATTTTCGCTCGCCCAGTTTTCGCTCGCCCAGTCACATTTAGTGAATCTACCAAAGATGGCGCTTCCGTAAAATTATATCGCACATCGCATACCGCCAAACATTTCGCTCTAGCGACCAGCGGTGGCCGGTAGTCTCCGCAACATTACAGTTGATTATTCCTGATAGTGTATCATAGGTTACCATTATGCAGTCTATTAGGTCACTGTCTTTCGAGTTCTTTGCTCTGTCAATGGTTATTATAACAGTTGTTTTTGATGGTAGGAAGAATCAAGGCTTCCCTCTAGCTTAGCGTCCTTTTTGCTTACCACAAATTGTGATGACTAAAATGCCTTATCTGGTCAGTATGGTATATCGAAGATGATCAGGTCACATACGGTTGGAGAAGTCATAGGAAATCATGATGAGAGGGAATGGCGGAAATCTGCCGGTATTTACCATCTCTTTGGCGTTATCTATTTTTACCATTGGCATAATGGCTGGCACAGGAAGCAATTCTTCTCATCGGGCAATTGTCATTTGCTTGGCAAGGTCTTCGTTCTGCGGTCAAAATATGACCAGTGGAAGAGCTCAGCTCGGGTCCCACTTTCAATTCATTTGTTATTAGTGTTGTTGGAGGATCCGAGATTCCCGGTGTACTTGTTAATTGCCCAATCTAGAGATAAACTAAATTTTGGGAGAACTTCGAAAAGGTCATGTGCCACCGATGTATAGCTTATAGCTGACTGAGTGCAAGTAGCCCTGGTGTAAGCTTTCATGATGCGAGTAACATTCAGTTTAATAATATCTTAGTAAATAATAGTGAATTTTAGTAAATATATATTTAGTATTTATAATGAGTAAATAATATATAAATAAACTAATGTAATAACAATAAATAGAATTAGTAGACGCCCGTTGCAGTGTAATAACCTACTCAACGCTGTAGTCGGTGGCCGGCTAAAGTTGTCATTGGTGGTCTTGCAGCTTTATGTATTTCAGAAAGACCCTCCGACGTCCCCTCCGTAGTAGATTATGCCTCCTCAACGGTAAGGGAAGAAACGAGCTCGTCTAGTTGCTCGTCGTATCTTGTGGGGGAGAACGTTGAAGTATTGAAGGCCCTGCCGATCAGCAATAGGAAATCTAGACGGCCGACTGAACCCAGCACGCCTCGGAACAAAAAGTTAGTTAGTGAAGCTGAGCGAATGACACCTCCAAGTGAAGAGCGCGTCGGTATGAAGGTCGAGGATTCGTCGCCTGAGAGCGAGAGCGCATCGGCGGCAACCCCGGTGGAGTCCTATGCTCCTCCTGCCGCCGTTGGCAAATACCGGTATAGCAGTATTGAGAAGAGTCGGCCGTCTAGTATGTGTGGCTTCGAATTGCCTCCAGCGGTGACAGGGAGCGCATCGATGGTTAGTAGTGTGAATTCGTGGAGTGAAGGTCGGCGAGGATCACAAGTTAGGCCTTCTCGGTGGGACGAGGCTTTATCAGCGCAATTCGGCAACGTGCGGCAAAGCAGGAGAGAATCTGACAATTTCAGCGAGAAGATACGCGTGTCGCTCACTAGAAAGATATCGGAGAGTGTCGCTGGAGAATCATCCAGAGCAGGAAACAGCGATTCTGTGATTGAGCCATATTTGGGCGAGCGGAGCGAAGCGGAAATTCAAGCGCTTCCTGATGGTGCGTTATTTTCGTTTGGCATGAAGGAATGAAGATTTGTTATTCCAAACATGTTGAGGATAAGTTGGTTGCTGTTGTGTTGAGTGATTCAATTTTCGTGTGAGGAATCACACCGCAGATTTTTGTGTCACAACTTGTCCCGCGGATATCCACCCAAGTTTCGTGCGCTCTCTATTACTAATATATCTATTTCCTACTTTCTTACTACTTACGTACTCTTACTATTGATAGGAGCCTTTTCGGCGCCTTGCTTGAGATATGTCCTCTGTGCTGTACTTGGCGCTAGCTCGCCGGTGAGTGGTGCATGGGTCACTCAGCTGTTGTGTGCTAGTTATTAATAGGTGGTAGAATTATGAAGATATGGCAGTGGAAGCTGACGGCGTGAAAAAGAACACTGGAACGATGTGGGCAGGTGAATTCGGTGATACTTATGCGGAATATTCTGCGGTGTTCGCCAAAGGTATCTTGTTTAAAGCTGCTTGCTTGTCTTTATTTTTGTATCAGATGCCGATGCCGAACATATTGACATGTTGGGGGTTCCAACAAGAGATGTTATTATGCCAGCTATCGAGGAGGCATTGAAGGACTTGAAAGGAAAGGCTCTTAGTGAGGCGAAGGTAAGGGACAGTCTTGTGTCGCGTTTCCTAACGTTGTCCAGATGCTTGAAATCGGCTGTGGAACTGGAAGCATGTTAGATGTGCTGCGAGTTGAAGGAGCGAATCCTGACTTCTTGTACGGTGTTGATCTCAACAAGAGGTGCGTTGAAATCGCCAATGCTAACCATAAATTCCATGTAAGCTTGTTTGTGCAATCTGTCCCCGATTGTGTTATCTTTCAGGTACAACAAGTGGCCGACTACAACTACACGCTTCCTGGCAATCCCGATTTGGATATTGTCTTCTGTGAACAATGTTTGAATTTAGTGCCGCCTGCTGAGGTTGAAGGTTTCTTTGCGAAGATTCGTCAGTTGCATCCGCGCTACTTCATCTTCCATGAAGGCATTAACCCGAATGGTTATCAGCTTGCGGACTGGGGCGAGTGGTCAGCTCACACTAACGATTTCTTGAAGCTCTGCACCGAGAAGTTCGGCGCTCCGATCTATGTAGAGAACTTCAAGGCGAAAGATCCTGAGATGTTCGCACCGGTGACGCATGACACTACAGCGGTGTTTCGACTTGGTAAAGCCGAATGAAGCATTTCTGGCGTGACAGGCACAATTAACTCGATGTTCGAGTGTTATATAAATGTTTCTTAAACTACATCTCCTAGTCTTGCGTTACTCATAAAAAATGGCATGATGCCACATTCGGCCGGTTCTCAGACGGTTGGATGGCGTGAATGGCAGCGTGAGTTTTCGTTGTTTGCTGCTGTTCGTGCGAAAGGGGAAGCAAGAAAGATATCTTTTACCATCGCACTTTACCCTCGCAATGTAAATTAGCTATGCGCGCGTGTAAAATATAGCTGCTCGTACTGTTGTTCGTTTTGCGCCGCGAAGTCAAGTAGCTCAGCAGAGCTTTTGGCTTCCCTTCTCGCCTTGTAGCCGTCTTCATGAACCGAGCAACAGACGTGAGATGTTGACTTAGCTCCTTCCCAGGGACGGCGGAAGTGCTAGTATGCTTGTGAATCTAATAGAGATAACTATTTATATTCAGTTCTATCATATTGGTATTGTGCTCTCAATATCGCGCTCGTTGGAAAGTGGCGCTAGCTCGAAGCTAGTAGCTCCAACTGAGCTAGCGTGTAGGACATCAGCTGTTCGTTAGAAAGATTGGTGACTAGGTAAATTAAGCTTGTTGTTCTCGTGTGCAGTGTTTTCAAGTTTCTTTCAATATGACGTCAGAGGCAGTCCATGAGCAGCAGCCTGAGGTAGACAAGGCGACTGAGGCTGCGACTTGGACAAATAAGTTCGGTGACGATTATGCGGCAAACTCTGCGGTGTTCGCCAAAGGTATCTTGTTTAAAGCTGCTTGCTTGTCTTTATTTTTGTATCAGATGCCGATGTCGAACATATTGATATGTTGGGGGTTCCAACAAGAGATGTTATTATGCCAGCTATCGAGGAGGCATTGAAGGATTTGGGAGGAAAGGCTCTTAGTGAGGCGAAGGTAAGCGGCTGGCTTGTGTGAGCATTTTTGTGTCAATGTGTCTCCAGATACTCGAGATCGGTTGTGGAACTGGAAGCATCTTGGATGTGCTGCGAGTCGAAGGGGCGAACCCAGATAACTTGTATGGCGTAGATCTCAATGGGAAGAGTGTTGCTATTGCCAACGCTAATCATCCATTCCATGTAAGGAGATTTTGCGGTGTGTATGTTAGTAACATTTGGTGATGAGATCCTGAGGAAACAACGTCAGACAGTTTCAGTGGAATGTGAATTTCGGCATCTCCCAATTTGAGAATTCTGAAACGTTTATTGGTGAGGGACGTTCCCTGGCAGAAGGAATACAATTCCCGCGCTGGCTCCAGCGATCGCTTTCGAAAGACGTTGTCCCCATGGTGTCGTCTTTCAGGTTCAGCAAGTGATGGATTACAGCTACAGTCTCCCCGGCAATCCTGACATCGACATCGTTTTCTGCAAGCAGTGCTTGAATCATGTGCCACCTTCCGAGTATGACAGTTTCTTCGCAAAGATACGTGATCTCCAGCCGAAGTACTTCATGTTCAACGAGGGCATAAACTCGAATGGTTACCAAGCAAACCACTGGGCTGGGTGGACCTTCCACACAAATGACTTCTTGAAGCTCTGCACTGAGAAGTTTGGCTCTCCGATATACGTTAAGAATTTCATCGCCAAAGAGCCAGAGATGTTTGCGCCTCTAACTCATGATACAACAGCTGTGTTTCGACTTTTCAAGAAACTTATATAACTGTTTACTTGTGCGATTTTCCTGTCCTAACTACATTTCCGTTTAACTGAGAAAGTGTTTTCCTTTTATAATTGTGGATCTTGCGTTTAGATGATTCTTCTCTTCGGTGGTCCAATAACGAAAAGTCGTCGTAGCTGTTCACTGAGTTCATTTACGTTTTTATTTTTCAATTTACTGAGTTCATATCGGACTCTGACTCGCACTGAAACATCAGATGTTCCCAGGAAGAGCGTGTTCGATATTTCTTTCTTGGCATCCGAATTTCTGGCAGAATTTTCCTACATAATGGGAGCACTATTCGATTTTTGAGAAACTTGTTTCTGTGAGGCTTTAATCCAGTCGCACGGAAATCTGTTACTATCTATCCGCTAGATGCTTTCCTGCTCTATATGCTCTGAATTTGAGTGCAGTTAATTTTCGATTCGTTCTACCCATGAACAGCATCTACTTTTCGCTTAACACGTTCGACCTGCTCGGCTGGCCGCCCTACTCTGTACGAGTGGTTCGTTCCCTATCATTTCTGCTACTGCTAAGTATTTGGTAGCTTTTCCTATCGGCTACCATAACATATAGCTTCGTAGCTATGCAACCATTACATGATAATAAAAGATTAGTTTGATACCAGTGGCTCGCTGTGCTGACTTCCACAGACTGAGCCTCGAGGGTAATCCGCTTAACAATAAGAATCTTCTGTATAAATCGCGAGTTGCGCTAGTGCCTGCCGGTTGTGCGTTTCTATAATTTATCTTTTGACTTTAGCTTCCATCTAGTCTTCTCGTCACACGATATGGATATTACCGCTTTCGGATCAAACGACTCCCAGAGACGGCGATTAATCTGCTAACTCTTTGTTCAACACTACCAAGAAAAGCAAGAAGGGTGCCAACAAGGGCCCGGTCTCGCACAGCATACTCCCGCACAGTGAACATGCACGCATGTACAGCAGGGTGCGTGGTCTACCCTGGCGTCGTAACGATTCATTGCGAATAACTTCTGTGATTCGAGACATACCAATCGGAAACGCTCGTTCAGAGATAATGAATTTCTTGAGAGACCTTCTGCTTATTTTACGCATGCATAGAAGGAGGGCTCTGCCCTCGGCACGCACAATCACTGTGCCACAATCCTCCATTTTACAGGCGGCGAAGGACAGTGGATAACCGATACGTAACTGCTGAACTATCCGCTAGGGAGATGCCTACATTCACCATTGATTTATATATCCCCGATCGCACCGGGCTTTGCTGTCGTAAAAGTGAAGAACTCGGTGATCCGTTAAGTTGGTTTGCCAAGAACAACTTCTCTCGGTCACCGTCGAACTCTCCTGAGCGTACTTAGTTCCGAACTTGCAAGCAGCTCTGAGGTGGATATTTTTTAGTCTGGGAAGTCGGTCTGATGCATAGAAGAGGAGCTCGCTATCTGGCATTCTGTCAGTAACTGGCGGCGCCCGAGCCTCGCCACTCAGCCAGCGGTCACGGCATTGTGCATGCGTGCACTGAAGGTGCACGCATGCGTTAAGATGACGGAGTGAAGTATTAAGATGTTTAGCATTACAGAACAAGTGTCGTACGATTCGCTCCTCATAACTGTTGTCCTCTCCCTTCATTTAGCACCTGTTGAGGAAGCTCGCTTGGTGGTGGTTAATGCGAAATTTTCATTGCGAATCTCCATTCGCTGAACCTGGCCGCTTACGTGGGACTTCAGGTGTATTCGTTACGTGACGGTTGCTCGAGCGCTTCCAGGAAGTATTTCGATAGCCGATGCCTCCTATCCATTTTCTATATCTGTCCATCTCCTGCTGGTTCATATGTATGTTTAATGGTTGCAGCAAGCAGTCTCCCAATAATGAGGGGAATGCGGTAACAAATATAACAGCCACCGGGTGAGGCCGCTAGATAATACTGTAGAGTGAATAGGTCTCGCTGGCTACGTTCAACGCAGTACGGTACACACTGCTCTACATTGGATCTCCGTTCGCCACCTTAATCTGCTTATTATAGTTCATAGTGCAATTTAAGTATGTATTACTGCTACATACTGCATGACTACTTCAGTAGCAGCCGTATGAATATCGGCGTCTCACGTGCGGCCGCTAAACACGTTTGACTCAAACGATTTGTATAGTTCTGTGAAGGTTACAAACTTCAAAGCAATCAAAGGAAAGTGGGAAGGGGAAATAAAGTGGCGCAACTCGTTATGGCAGTAGAATCCTCGCTTCAGGGTGACTACCACTCCAAGCGGTAAAAAATGGGCATCTGTGGATGTCGAGGTCACCAATGGCGCTGCACAAAATGCAAAAATCAAGCTAAAGACAGGTAGGCATTGGTTTGCTGAATACTTTTGCATAAACTTCGCCTGAAGCGAATCTCTTTATCAGATTCAATGAGCATCTGGCCAATCATAGGCTATGGAGGATCCGTGCCCGAGATGACTGGTGCCGATTTCAAGAAGCTCGACGATGCAAAAAGAAAGGAGTTCATCGATGCGTAGATACAGTCCAGGAAAGTCATCCGTTGGAATTATTATCAATCAGATATTTCACATCGAGTGGGCTAGATTACAATATGTTACGAGTTGCGGTACATGCGACTGTTGATGGTTACGTATTTGATAATGTATCAGACGACTTCGATCTCAAACACTTTGACTATAACTTGACAGGAGACAGAGAAAATGGTAAAATTGATTTTATACAGAGTGTATTGCAGACTAAAAAGGAAACCAAAGTCTTTGGTATGTGGGAACTGCTTACATGATGTTTGCTTTTGCAGTGAATAGTATTATCAGGGAGTGCGTGGTCCCCTCCATCTTGGATGAAGCTCGGTAATCACAGTATGAATGGTAGTCCGAATCCATGTCTCAAGAAAGATGGAAGATATCACAAAGCTTGGGCTGATTATTTGGTAAAATGGGTAAGTCAATCGGTATGCTAGGAGTTGCCTCAAATTTCGCTATCAGATTGATGCCTATGAGAAGCTTGGAGTTCCAATATGGGCTATAACACAGCAGAACGAGCCACAGTAAGGTGAATCCATCCAAAACTTTACCAGAAACTTTGCATTACATCTTTGTAGGAA